>PVKM010027035.1:0-19008 GCA_004027735.1 Carollia perspicillata | reverse complement strand
GGGGGGCCAGTGACCAGTCCAAAGAACTGAGATCTGCTACCTTGCTCACATAGCCTAGACTGGAAACTCTCTCAGTGTCTGTGGACAGAGGGATACAGAAAGTGCGAGAGAGAAAGAGAGAGATGCACACAGAGGAGTATGACTCAGCCATAATGAAGGAGACCCTGCCATTTGCAACAACATGGATGACCCTACCTAGAGCGTATTCTGCTAAGCGAGATACATCAGACAGGGAAAGACAAGTACCGTATGATTTCACTTATACGTGGAATCTAAAATAGTCCAACTCATAAGTCACCAGGAACCCAAAACTAATATAGTATGGCATGCCAACCATAATTAGAAATAAGTAAGTAGCCCTGGCTGGGTAGCTCAGTGGGTTAGAGCATCATCCCGATACACCAAGATTGTAGGTTCACTCCCCAGTCAGGGCACATACAAGAAGCAACCAATGGATGCACAAATACGTGAAACAACAAATCAATGTTTCTCTGTGTCTCCCTAAAATCAATAAATAAAAAATATGTTTTCACCAACCAAGGAATGCATAGGTAAGTGGAACAACACAGCGATGTTTCTCTCTCTAAAATCCATTAAAAGTAAATGAGTACCTATTTCTAAAAATAATCATAATAATAATAACTAATTTTTCTAAAAAACTCACCAGGAATACTTAATTAATGAATCCTGAACCATAGCTTCTGCTATGGATGACGTTCCTTCCCACTTCTAGTCACATTTTTGTTAACCAACAAATACATAACCTTGGGGTATGTGAGTCTCTGTTTAAAGGTGCCTTATTGACTATGTATTGTGTTGTTAACGTTGAACCCGGGCCCAGCTGCCCTCTCCCTTGCACTTGAAGGAAGCCTGCCTGTCACCCAGCTTTCTCCATAAACGCTGCCACAGCCTTTGCACACGCGAGACACCAGACCCCACTTCCTGTGAACCAGGGATGCCACCCAAAACAAGCCCAGAAATGCAAACCACACCACCGAACCGACCCAC
Organism: Carollia perspicillata; assembly: GCA_004027735.1. Lineage (NCBI taxonomy): Eukaryota > Metazoa > Chordata > Mammalia > Chiroptera > Phyllostomidae > Carollia > Carollia perspicillata. The sequence goes on along the minus strand of PVKM010027035.1, from coordinate 18,000 downwards.
ACAGAAGGACACGTGTACAGAGAACAAGAGATGGAACAACGAGATGGATTTTCCACCGCCCTACGCATGTCCAAGAAGGACGTGGGACATTTCATCGGACAAGGACATTTCTTGGGAGAAAGAACCCAAGCATTAAATCTGGGGCGGAAGGATACAAATACATTTTAGCAAGTAGGTGAATTTGCAAATATGGAATCCATGAATAATGAGGGTCGACTGAAATTAGGGTTACGTGTCTCCTTGAGTATGAGAAGGGACCCTCCAGGTCACCATGAGTCGAACAAGAAGGGACATGAGTAAAAAGAATTCCATGCACGGGGCATGAAGTGTCCATCAGATGGAGTCCAGAGCATGAAAAGAGGGTAACGGGCATTAGGCAGGGAACACCGTGGGGGCAGAAGGGAGAAAACACACAGGAAGGAAGACATTCAGTTGAAAGTTGTTTTGGGGGATTTTTTAACTGTGAAATCTCCTGGGTCCAGGAGGCAGGGAGCTTCTAATGAGAGGAAATGCGACCTGCAACAAATTCCTGCAGCTGATGCAGAAAACAGCCGGTAGCCACAACTCCCTGCTCACCCTGCCCCCACCTCCTGGGAAAGAAACATCCTCGGATCTCTCTGCTTCTGGAAGGCTGACTGTTTCTCCTCGGGTGCCTCACAGAAGGGGAATCACGAAGTGTTTTAAGGCTGGGTAAAATTTCAGTGTGTGTGCGTTTCACTGTGTGAAGTTTCAGTTATGCAGAATAAATTAGTTCTAGAGGTATTCTATACAGCAAAGTCAACAGAACTATATTGTCACCCTGGCCAGGTGGCTCAGTTGGTTGGAGCATCATCCCATACACCAAAAGTTTGCAGGTTCAGTTCCCAGTCAGGGCACATGCCGAGGTTGTGAATTTGATCCCCAGCTGGGGCACATGTGGGAGACAATCAATCAGTGGTTTCTCTGTGTGTGTGTCTCTCCCCCCGGCCCCAACCCATCCTCTCTCTCTCTCTTTCTCTCCCTCTCTCTCTCTGAAATCAATAAACACATCCTTGGGTGAAGATTTTTTTAAAAAAATACCCTCGGGTGAGGATTTTAAAAGAACTGTATTGGCATTTAAAATTTTGCTAAGAGGCTAGATCCTATGTTAGATGTTGCTATCACATGCACACAAAGAAAGTTCTGGAGGCAACAGATACGTCTACTACTTTGATTGGGGTGATGCTTCCACAGGGGAAGACCTGTGTGCAAACTCACCAAATTGCACACTTTAAATCTGTGCTGTTTTTGTACATCTACAAAGTCATATTTAAAAAAGAAAGAAAAGAAAAGAAAATGCCAACCAGGCCCAAGAAAGGGAGGGACGCCAGGTTTGAGAAAGGGCTGGAGCAAAAGCGAAAGGAGGTATCACATACCAATCAGACTTCGAATGTCGTACAAGTCTCCCGATGCCCCAGTGCAGGGGATCCGGGAGAAGTCAACTCCACTCTCTTTCCAGACTTTGATTCCACTCGCTTCCCAGGCTGTGACGGGCCCTGGGGCGTTCAGGCCGACCTCAGCCTCCTCACAGGGCTGTTGGTAGGCGTCTGGTTGGTGGCTCTCTCCCCGCCCCCTCTGGAGAGATCCAGACTCATTCCCGATAGGTCGGCAGCCACCAGCACCCAACTGCTGCCTATTAGCTCTGACCCCTTCCCCTCCAGGTGTAAATCGCCTGCTAGCCCAGAGGGGGCCAGAGATGGCTTTCCAATTAAAACCCACATCATCCTCATGTAAATGGAGTCCTCCAGCCCAGCAAAAAGCCGTTGTTGTGAGTACCTCCCCCAAGCATCTCGGAGACCACATACTACAATGAAAGGAGAGGAAGAGACAAGGGAGGAGGCTTTAAGATCAGAGGCAGCAATACCATTGAATGAAAACTGCCACTGAGAAATCAGATTGGCCCTGGCCAGGTGGTTCAGTTGGTTAGAGCGTCCTCCAGCTATTCCAAGGTTGCGGGTTCTATCCCCAGTCAGTGCACATATGAGAATCAACCAATGAATGCATCAGTCAGTAGGACAACACATTGATGCTTTGTGCTCATGCTCTCTCTCTCTCTCAATAAATTTAAAAGTAAAAAATAAATCAACAAAATCACAGAGGCAGCCCCATGCATGACTCTTGTCTTCTCCCAACTCCAGAAACACCACCACTGAAACCATTTCATCATGGACATGAAGACGTTCCCACTGAAGCCCTGCAGACTAATCTGAACGCCACCACTACAGACAGGGAAGGTGTTCGTCAACAACTTCCACGACTTTAAGTTTAAATGAGCCATTTTAAATCGGCAATTAGGAAGCCATTGGAAAAAGGTGTAAGAAGGAGAAAGAATGCATGAATCTTTTCAAATTGGTGTTTTGAATTTCCTTGGCTAAATACCCAGAAATGGAATCATTGGGCCATATGATAGTTCTGTTGCTAATTTTCTTCATACTGTTTCCGGGGAATAGAGTCAATAATATTGTAATGACTCTGTATGGTGTCAGGTGGATACTAGAATTATTGGGGGGGATCACTTCATAAAGTATATGATTATCTAGCCACCATATGTGTACACCTGAAACTAATAAAATATTGAATGTACACTGTAAGTGACCAATTTAAAAAAAAGAATTATAGAAAAGTGAGTGGGAAGGGTGAAGGGATTAAGAGGTACCAATTGCCAGTTATAAAAACAGTCACAGGGAATAGAGTCAATAATATTGTAATGACTCTGTATGGTGTCAGGTGGGTTCTAGAATTATCGGGAGGATCACTTGGTAAGCAAGGTACATGAATATCTAATCACGATGCTGTACACCTGGAGCTAATACAACATTATTTTCTAACTGGAATTAATTAATGTGCTGGTGTAAGTGCAGCCCGTTCTCACTCTTCATGATCCTTGCATTCTACAAAGTCACCAGGAACATTGAATTCCGATACTGAACCATGGCTTCGAGGAGAAACACGGGATTAGGCTCCTTCTATTGATTCCCAATTGATTAATTAATAAGGAATTGGAAAGGAACAGGTAAAACTGTCTGGCACTTGTTCGCTTGTTGCGTAATCCACAAAACAGAGGGAAAACTACTAGCAACGCACACGCGCCAGGTCTGTCGCCTCTCCCTTTGACAAGGGTCCATAGCTTTAGGCCCCCAGTTGGGTCCTGGTGATCCCCAGGCCCTCATTTTGCTCGGTAGAATTACACCCCGAGTAGGGGAGACTGTGCTGGTGAACAACGTCATTCAGTAAATCGTTCTAGATGTTTCCAAACGGGAAGCAGGGTGTCTGGACGGACTCAGGGGATGCAGGGAGCTCTCCAAACCGGTCACTTGCTGAAATCGCTTGTTCTGAATCCCAGAGGCAGAAAAAGCTTTCCTTCCCCAGAGATCAGAAGCACCTGTCTGAACTGCCAGCGGGGCCTCATCACCGCTGAGCCACCTACGCTAAGCTTGCAAATCTATGCAAAGCAGGCCCAGCCCCGGCCAATGGGAAGGAGTCCCTGAGCCAATATATCAGAGCTGGGGCAGGGCGGACCAAGTGCTTTTTCTTTCTGCTTTGCGAGACGTTTTTGACAGGAAGGAGCCAGGAAGCCTAATTTTCTTCAGGGGTGAGTGGGGTTTTTTTCCCTGTTTTTCTATCCTTTCTGACAGTTACAGTCAAGGACACTTGAGTTCACCAAGTGCCATTGGCCCATGTCAAAAACGCAAAGGCTAGAAATTCACCTTTGGAAAGGACCAGCTCTGTTCCATTGATAAAAATGCTTACCAATCTCTGGAACCCAGCCTCTCTGTCCCGGAGTGAAGACCTAAGTCCCACCTCCCACTTTTTTTTTTTCTTTCAGATGTCAGAGTGTGACTGTCAGATCTAGCAAAATCCTTACGCCTGAAAGAGATGTGAAGGGTCTCCAGGTGTTCAGAGGTCTGCGGTAGCCATTTGCAGACTAGACTTAAAAAATCAAGATAGTCACGAAAGACAGACAGTGAGGCAGAGAGTAGAGTAGGAAGCAGCCCGGATTCAGAAATGACAGATTTCAAGAATGGAGGTGAGGGTGGAGTGCTTACTTAAGGAGCGGCCATCACCACAGTGAGCTCGGGATGATCGAACACCATAGCAATGACTCAAAGACAGATAAAGCTTTGAGTCAGTGCTCCGTACATGACGACTTAAGGAAAGCTACCAGAAAGTTCTCCGATGACGGGGATGAGAGTGAAAACATAATCATTACAGACAGCTCAGAGAAGCAATAGCATATACGAGTAGCAGGTTGACCGAGAAGAAGGCCCATCCATCTCCTGCTAGGGACCTCCTTCTTTTGTCCTTTCTTCTCCACATTCCGCTTTTGTTCACAGTAAACATGGTAGAAGAAGACAAAGAAAGATGGTAGAGTGGAAGGCATGCATTGTGGGGATTAGCATACCCTCCACTCCAGGCACTTTTTTTTTTTTTTTTTTTTAGAGAGAGGGAAAGGGAAGGAGAAAGAGTGGGAGAGAAACATCAATGTGTGGTTGCCTCTCATGTGTCCCCTACTGGGGACCTGGCCCACAACCCAGGCATGTGCCCCGACTGGGAATCGAACCAGTGACCTCTTGCTTCACAGGCCCGTGCTCAATCCACTGAGCTACAGCAGCCACGGCTCCAGGCACTTTTTAAAATAACCATGGAATAAAGGTAAATCCTGAGTGATGTTTGCTACGATGTGCCAGGAACTGCCTTCAGTGTCCTTGTCTCTGGGAATCCTCACAGCCCCGTGAGCAGGCATGACCTGACCCAAGTATCAAAGATGAGAAAAGAGGCACAGAGCTGTTCTGTGGTTAACTAAAGAAGGGATGTTACCTCACTCATAAGTGGCACAGAGAATAAGAACTACAGACCTGGCCTGGTGGCTCCGTTGGTTGGAGCATTGTACCATACACCAGAAAGTTGCAGGTTCAATTTCCAGTCAGGGCGCATGCTAGGTTACAGGTTCAAATCCACAGTTGCGGCACATACAGGAGGCACCTGATCAGTGTTCTCTCACATTGATGTTTCTCTCTCTCCCTTTCTATCTCTCTAAAAATCAGTAAACAGGTCCTCAATTGAGGATTTGAAAAAGAGAAGAGAGAGAGAGAGAACTACAAAGCAGATTCAAGTCTCAATACTGAGCCCAAATGCTGGACAGGCCACCAAGGTTTTCCACAGGAAAGAGAATCTTTGAGCTCAGGAGGTGAAGAGAGTCCCAGGTACATGCTAGGATCCCCAAAATATGGATTAAGTACATCTGTCCTCTTGGGTCATGTTTTCACTTTTTTATAATTTCATGTCTCCACAGGTCTTGTCCATTCTGTCTTCTGATTGGTCGTTTTTTTATCAGTGGTGCCTGAGGTTCTTGGACTTGAGTGAAGATGAGTGTGAATGTGGATTCTGGTTCCACCCCCACCCCCACCACCACCTCCTCCTCCTCCTCTCCATCTTTTATCTCATCCTTGATATCCTCGTCCTCCTCCTCCCCTTTCAAAGATGGGGTCATGCTCTACATGCTCTACCTAAGCAAGGAGGAGCTACAAAGGTTCAAGCAACTTTTAGTGGATGAGAACCCTAGACCTGGCTCTGTCCAGATCACCTGGGACCAGGTAAAGACAGCCACCTGGGGGGAGATGATTCATCTCTTGACGGAGTTCTTCCCTGGACGACTAGCTTGGGATGTGACTCATGACATCTGTGCCAAGATGAACCAGATGCCACTGTGTCTTCGGATACAGAGGGAACTACAAGGTGAGTGGTCATCTGGGATGCTAAACAGGATGGGCTTGGGTGCTGAAGAACTAAAGGCTTTACTGGCCGCCCGTACTGGCCACTTGAACAAGAGAGCAAGGAGTGGAGTGAGATGATGACCCTGACCCCAAAAGGCAAAGACTATCCTATTTGCATATTTAACAATACTCAACCTGATACTGCTTATATGAGATGAACACAGACAGACAAAGACATGGAGCAGTTGGAAGTAAAATGGTAAGAAAACGTGCTGTGATGAAATCACTAAACAGAAGAAAGCTGGTATAGTGATAGTGAGATCAGCTGCCTAATGTTTAACAAGCGAATTAAAGACTAAAAAGGGCCATTTGCATAATGATAAAGGAGTTCAATTCCACAAGAGGGATTGAAATTGCAAATTTTTCTATCAATAACACATCTTCAAAGACACACACACACCCCACACACACACAAAAAAAAAAAAACAATAGGCAAACGCATAAGCAGGGCATGAGATGTTAACACACCTCTTCCAATAACTGACATTACAAGTCCTCAAATACTGGTAAGAACAGAGAAAACATGAACCGTACAATTCACGAACATACACAGCAGGTGGCGAGGTCCCTTATCTGTCCCATTGGCCACTGTCATCCCGTAACCTGGCTCAGTACCTAGCATGTCGTAGGAGCACTGATGTTGAAGGAAGAGACAGTCATTGACCAGGAAGAGGGACCTGCTTTTGATAAGGTGCCCCAGGCAATCCTCTTGGATGAAGTGATACTAAGGTTGGGATCTAACCAATGAGGAAGCAGCTAGACACGTGAGGAAGAGGGAGTGGGGATGGAAAACAGAATTGGAAACCAGGAAACCCTTATGCCCAAGACATCAGTGTTGACTAGACCCTTTGGGGAAATGGGAAGAGGGTAACATACATGTAACTAGATGTATGGATGCATGTATTTTATGTTTCTCTACATAGTCGATCTTGAGAATTTGCGGATCCTCTTACTCACTAAAAATTTATTTATAAGCTCAAATCAATATGCAAGGTGCTGTCTGAATCATCCACAGATGTGCACAGAGTGGTGAGAAATTTGCACAGGCACATTCCCAGCTGAACAAGGTGTCACTCTGTCTTCTTGCCTCATCTCCCATCCTGGAAACCAGTGTCCAGCCCACAGTCTATTGGGTGCCACATTTTTTGCATGTGTGCTTCTTGGTCATGGTATCACTGTTGCACGTGACCCCCAAGCATAGTGGTGAAGTGCTGGCTAGTGTCCTGATCTCAGGGGGCTGTGATGTGCCCCATGGAGAAAATGCATGTGTTAGGTGAGCTCTGTTCCGACTTCAGTCATAGTGCTGTTGGCCGTGCATTCAAAGTAAATGAATCTACAATATAAATTGAATAAGGTATCTTTTTTTTAAAATTTTGGAATGTACACTTTGAAATTTATTTACTTTTTTAGAGAGCAGGGAAGGGAGGGAGGAAGAGAGGGAGAGAAACATCAATCGGTTGCCTTAACTGGGAATCAAACCAGTGACCTTTTGGTTTGCAGGATGATGCTCAACCAAATGAGCCACACCAGTCAGAGCAAATAAGGTATCTTTAAATGAAAACACACATGCGAGTATAAGTGAGGACATGGGGCATTTGTCTTTCTTTGTTTGACTTATTTCACTGAGCATGATACCGTCTAGGTCCATTCATGTTGTCACAAATGGTAATATTTCATTTTTTTATAGCCAGGTAGTATTCCATTGAATGCCAATGGTAATTTAAAAATCTTAAAAGTAAAATGAACCAAAAAGACAAAAACACATGTAGACCAAGGTTATGTATTAAAGGGTTTATAGAAATATTGTAACCAGAGGCTACAGGACCCAGATCCCGTGTTTGCCTTGGAACAGTGGGTCCATGTTGGTTAATTCAGTGCTAACGGTGATTTTATAGAACATAATGATGATGAATAACAAGAGTCAATGGCTATTACATATAATTTTATATACATATAAATGAACACATAGATTTGTCCACATACATACACAGATGTGGACATTCACATAGATATTAAAGTGTGTGTGTATTTTATATATGTATACATGTATAAGGATCTGTGTGTGTATTTCACCCCTAGTGTCTGGCTGGGCGATAAATGTATACGGTCTTGAACACCTTCCTCAGTCCATCATGAAACAGCACCATTTCCTCGCTCTCTGATGTCACGATGAGGTCTAGCTAATTTTCTTCTCCCTGAACTAAGGAGTGAGATGCTTGATTGGTGTGGCCACTGCTATCCCGTCTGTCAATCTTTTCACTCCCATGGGACAGCTTCATTCTTGGTCTGTTCCAGACATCCTACCTAACTTGAAGCCAGAGGATTTGAACTCCAGAGGAACTCAAATACACATGGAGGCAGAAGAATCTGGTATGTGCTGGGGTCATGGGAAACCCTCAAGGAGAATGGGCTACGGGCTGAGAAGAGAAACTCGGTTCCGCAGGCGAGGGGGATTGTAAATGAATTTGGTGTCTCTCCCATGAATCAGAACATAAGAACAAAGTGTAGTGGTGGACTTGTCTAACTAGGAGGCCCAGCCACCCCACCTGTAGGGGCGGATGTAGGGGCTCAGACTACATCCTGGTGACCTTGTTTCTCTTGTCCTGCCTCCCTCCCTTCTAGTGGATTTAGTCCTGAGTGATCTCTCCCCCTGTACAGTGACTCCCTATGCCCCCAGCTGCTCTAAGCACAGGTGGTACCATCGTAGTGACACTAGCAGAAATAAGAGTGTCCCCAAACAGACTCTGCTGAATGAACTGAGGGCAGGAGCTCATCCATGGAGCAGGTCATGAAATGCTCTGGTCGGCTGAGATTGGCTAGCATGTGTGTGGATAGCTCGGTGGAAGGACCAGCCCCCACCCAATATCGCAGACTGAGAGTAGGAAGGGGTTCTTCAGAGAAAAATCAGGGCCAGAACAGGAATGGTGGATAGGTGGGCAAATACAGTGGATATCTTTTTTCTTTATTTTAATGTTTTTTTAAAGATTTCATTTCTTTGTTTTTAGAGAGAGGGGAAGGGAGGGAGGAAGAGAGGGAGACAAACATTGACATGTGGTTGCCTCTCGTATGCTGCCAACTGGGGACCTGGCCCACAACCCAGGCATGTGCCCTGACTGGGAATCAAACTGGCGACCTTTTGGTTCACGGGCCAGTGCTCAATCCTCTGAGCCACACGAGCTAGGGCTATTTTTATTTTTCTTAATCCTCATTCAAGGATATGTTCATTGATTTGAGAGAGAGAAACATCAATGTAAGAGACATCAATCAGTTGCCTCTCACATGTGGCCCAACCAAGGATCCAACCAAGGATCGAACCTACAACCTAGGTACGTGCCCTGACCAGTGATGGAACCTGCAAACTTCTGGTGCATGGGATGATGCTCCAAACAACAGAGCCACCCAGCCAGGGCAAGAGCTGCCAGTTTTAACACTGTGGGCTCAGCCGGGGTCATACATCCTACTCCAGTATTAAAGATAGCGAAGAGATTCTGTGACTGGCATCAAGTCATACAGCCAATGACTTAGCAGTTCTCAGACATCTTGTAGCATCTTCCTGACCATTTGAGGGGATACAGTTGGAGCCAGGCACCATTTCTAACTCGGAAAGTGTGCAGTGGAGGGCACAACAGAGAAAGAAAGAGAACCACAGGTTGAGATGAAGCTGTGTGACCAATCCTATCCATCTCTCATCAGCTAAGAGATAAAAAGTGCCCAGCCCCACGGGAAATACTTTTCTTCAGCTTTTCTTGACATTAGGGTGACAGTCCGAGGCCATGAGATGTAAGCAGACTTTGCCTGAGGGTAAAAGCAGACAGGAGCTCTTAGCAGGTCCCGTCTCCCCATTATTCCTGCTCTGAAATGAAATGACATAAAGCTGACTGGCAATTTTCTATCTGTAAGTCAAGACATGTGGAGAATGGGCCAAAAGAGTCGTGGTTCCAATTGGCCCTGAAGCTGTGGACCCAACATACCAATGTCAACAGCCTGACACCCACCTACCCCCATATCTCATGTCAATATGATATTGACATGGTCCTTGGTTGGTTTAGGTTGACTTCACGTTGACTTTTCTGGGACTTGTAGTTCTTCACTGAGTCCCACTTTCCAGAAAAGTGTTCCATTTAGGTGAGTGTATGGTGGGGCTTGCTGGCAAACTTAAGGCTGGTTTTCTTTTTTTTCTTTAAATTTTAACTTTTCTTTATTGTTTTTAGACAGACAGAGAGAGAAAGAGAGATCAATTTACTGCTCACTTATTTACACATTCATTGGTTGATGATTGTATGTGCCCTGAATGGGAATTGAACCCACAATCTTGGAGTAACTGGATGATGCTCTAACCAGCTGAGCTACCCAGCCAGGGCTAAGGCTCAGTTAGTTCCCACAATGAACCCTGATGGTGTCATCTGTATTTCTCCCATCTCACTAACCTAGATGAAATACAGAACTACCGACTGCATGTGAAGTGTCAGTATTCGCCGGTGGGGAACAGGACCACGTGGCCTGGGAACCAAGTGGACTTCCTCTACCAAGACATACCCACACACCAGAGGCTCTTATCATGTCTGTTTCTTCCCAGGAGACCTCAAGGTCGACAGCCCAAGACGGTTGTCCTGCTGGGAGTCGCTGGGGTGGGAAAAACAACCCTGGCCCGCCAGGTGATGTTGGAGTGGGCAAGAAACACATTCTACTGCCACAAATTCTGGTACGCCTTCTACCTCAACTGCTGCGATGTGGCCCAGGACAAGGAGCAGAGCCTGTGTGAGCTGCTGTCACGCCAGTGGCCAGGGTCTCAGGCTCTCGTATCCAAAATGATGTCCAAGCCAGAGAGACTACTGCTCATCCTGGACGGCTTTGAGGAGCTGACGTTGACCCTCACAGATCACCCGGAGGACCTGAGTGAGGACTGGAGCCAGAAGCTGCCAGCATCTGTCCTCCTGGCCAGTCTGCTGAGCAGAAGGATGCTCCCCGAGGCCACGCTGCTGCTCCTGCTGAGGATATCCTCCTGGAGGATCGCCGTGCCGTTTCTAAAGTCTCCCTTTGTCCTAACACTCGTGGGGTTCAATGAGGTAGAAAAAGCCCAGTATCTCAGAACATATTTTGGTAACAAGGGGCAGGCTGAGGAAGCCTTGTGTTTCATCATGAGAAACCCCATTCTCTTGTCTATGTGCCACGTTCCTGTGATCTGCTGGCTGGTTTGTTCACGTCTGAAAGAGCAGATGGAGAGAGGTGCCCATCTTGCCCACGTGTTCCCAAATGCCACCTCCGTCTTTGCCTGTTACCTGTCTAGCCTATTTCCCAACCTGGCCGGAAGCCTTCCCAGTGACCCTCGCCAGGAACTGTTGGTAGGTCTCTGTAGCCTGGCAGCAGAAGGCATGTGGAACAAGAGGTGGGTGTTTGGTCAAAAGGACCTTGAGCAGGCCAAGCTGAACATGACAGCCGTGGCTGCTCTCCTCAAGGTGAACATTCTTCGAAGGGTTGCCGGCGGTGAGGACCACTATGCCTTTGCCCTCCTGACCTTCCAGGAATTTTTTGCAGCCTTGTTGTACGTCCTCTGCTTCCCACAAAGCCTCCCCGATTTCCAGATGCTGGACCAGGCTCACATGAAACCCCTGGTAGGAAACCCAGGGAGCAAGAAAAACCACCTTGCCCACATGGCAATATTTCTGTTCGGCCTCTTCAATGAGACCTGTGCCCTGGCGGTGGAGCAGTCCTTTGGATGCAAGCTGTCCTTGGGGAATAAGCAGGAGTTACTGAAAGTGGCAGCCCTGTGGCAGGGGTGTGGCCTGCCCACCGTGCACCATGGGGTCCCGCACCTGCTCTACTGTCTGTATGAGATCCAGGAGGAGGCGTTTCTGCGTCAGATCCTGCACGATTGCCGTAAAGTGACCTTGATCATCAAGAAAAATAAGGACTTGCAGGTGTCCGCCTTCTGCCTCAGGCACTGTCAACATTTGCAGGAGATGGAACTGACCATCACCCTGACTGTCGCCAAGGCGAGCAATCTCCACCCCTGTGCGTTTTCATCTGCTGGGTGAGTGACCTAGCCTCTGCCCACCGGTCTGCCTTATCCGAAACCTTGCCAAACTATCCCAGGTGTCTAGGGTTAGGGTTAGGACTAGAGGAAGCCATGCATCTTCCTGGGAAAATACAGGTGTCCTTACCTGAGTCCAGGAACCTTCCTGGGAAAATACAGGCATCCTCCCCTGAGGCTAGGAACCTTCCTGGAATAGAATGAGAAATCATGGAATGGTTCCTCTGGGCATTTTTTAATGAGGGAATCTTAACCAGAGCCATCAGGGATCTATTCTCATCACCAGGGTAGGGGCCGCCGGCCCTGGGTTTACTGGCTGGTTTTCCCCAGTTTACCCTCAAAACCATGCATCCTTTCTGGTCCCCTCCATCCCACACAGACCAGAAGGCAACAATCAGCGTTTTCAGTGGTGGCAAGACCTCTGCTCCGTGTTCAGGACGCGTGAGGACTTGGAAGCCCTGACTCTGACAGACAGTGTTCTGGAGGCCAACACAGTGAGGGTTCTCTCGGCAGCACTGAAGCACCCCCAGTGTAAACTGCGGAAACTGATGTGAGTCCCGAACTCATGCTGGCTGACTGTGTCCTCTGTCTGTGTAGCTCACTGAGTGTTAATACCCTCTAGCACCCTCCATACTGTCCCAAAGCACACAGTAAGTTTAGTTAACATCCATCACCTCGTGTAGTGACCAAAAAAAAAAAAAAGTTTCTGCCCTGGCCAGGTGGCTCAGTGGGTTGGAGCATCATCCTATATACCTAAAGGTTGTGGGTTCAATCTCCAGTTGGCACATAGCTGGGTTGTGTTCCATTCAATCCCTGGTTGAGGCACATACAGGAGGCAACTGATCTATGTTTCTCTTTCTCTCTCTCTCATCAATTTTTTTTTTAAAACACATCCTCAGGTGAGGATTTTTTTTTTAAATGTTTACAAGAAGATTCTACTCTCTGAGCCACTTTCCGACATGCCACCAAGCAGTGTTTACTGAAGTCACCAGGCTTCACGTCCTCCTCAGGACTTATTTATCTTATGATTGGAAGTTAGTACCCGTTGACAATCTTCACCCAGTTCCCCAGCACCCCCTGCCTTTGTTAATCACAAACGTCATCTCTTTTTCTATGATTTTTGCTTTTCTTTAGATTCCACTTATAGGTGAGATTATTTTTCCAAAGAGGGCATACAGAGAGCCCCTAGGTGTGTAAAAAGAGGCTCACCATCACTAATCGTCAGACAAATGCAAATTGAAACCAGGATGAGATTTCACACCTGTCAGAATGGCTACCATCCATAAATACACAAACAACAAGTGCTGGGGAGGATGTGGAGAAAAGAGGAATCCTCATACACTGTTGGTGGGAATGCAGACAGGTGTGGCCACTGTGGGGAAAAAAACACCAAAAGGTTGCAGGCTAGCATTAGGGTTGAGGTGATTTGTATCATATACTCCAAAGTTGCTATAGAATGGTAATTATATGGCATGATGGAGGTCTTAGCTAACACTACAGTGGTGTTATATATACCTGGCAGTATATAAATGTATCAAACCAGTGCATCACACACCTGAAATGTACACATTGTTATATGTTGATGATATCTCAGTAAAGCTGAAGGAAGGAAAGAACTAAGTAGCCACGTGATGGCGGTGATGGTTTCACAGGTGCACACATATGTCCCAGCTGCTCAAATTGGGTGCATTAAATACAGGACACATGCATTTTGGGGTGTATCAGTTATACCTGGACAACATAGTTTAAAAAGAACTAACTAGCTGGTGATACCCTACTATAACTGGACACAGCTTACCCCTCCAGTCTTAGGCACGTGCATCGTTCCCTGGTGACTGAAGATTTAATCCTCGTTTTGATGGAGAACCAGTGTCTGAGCTACCTGGAAATACAAGGCACGGCCTTGCAAGAGGAGGCCATAGAAGCTCTCTGCATGGTCTTGAAATACCATCAGTGTTTTCTGCAGTGTCTGAGGTACGACTCCAGCCCAGACTTAGAGAACACCTGGCACCCAGGTGGTCTTTTCCCAGGTGGGGGTCCCATGGTCAGTCTGCAGGTAGTGTTTTTTCTTAACCTTGCAAGATGTCTTTATTTTTTAATTTGTCGATTACAGTTGACATTCGATAGTATTTTCTATTAATACAGGTCATATTTCTCTTAATCCATTTCACCCTCCTTTTAAAAAAATGTCTTTTACTTACTGATTGTTAGAGAGAGAGAGAGGAAGAGGGGGGAGAAAGAGAGAGTGAGAGAGAGAAAGAGAGCGAGAAACATCAATTTGTTGTTCCACTTATTGATGCATTCATTGGTTGCTTCTTGTATGTGCCCTGACCAGGGATTAAACCTGCAACCTTGTTGTATCAGCTCGATGCTCTAACCCACTGAGCTACCTGGCCATGGCGCGCTCTCTCTCTCTCTCCCTCTCTCTCTCAGGCATACCACATGGTCATTTAATGTACATATACATTGTTACATGACCTCCATGATCAAGCTCATGAACACATCCACCACCTCGAATATTCCCCCTACAAGAACTACTCTCTTAGCAAATTTATCGTAGATAATATTGTTAACTATTGTCACCATGCTGCCACTGAATGTCAAGGGCTAAATCGAGCCAGTTATGGGATGGTCAGTGACAGCCGCCCGCACAGTGCATGTTCTTTTCCTGCTATAATTTGTGACTCTGCTGAAGTTGATGCCAACTTCCCGGCTGGGGAAGGTGCAGAAGTCCCTGAGCATCACCAGGGAGAGAAGTATGTGACTCTGGAGGCACTGCTTCCCCCAGGAACTAAGCTTCAGTGTTTCTGTGCCATGCCCCAGGTTGGAAGATTGCCCCATCAGCCCTAAAAGTTTGCGTAGCCTTGCCAGGAGTCTCCGAAGTAACCCCCACCTGAAGACGCTCATGCTGGGCAATGGCTCCCTAGACGCCTCGGGGGCCTATTACCTGTCCGTGGCCCAACTGGAGAGACTGTCGTAAGTCTTTTTCTGGGTGTTGCGACTGCTGTTGGTTTGTTAGGAAGGACTAATGCTTCTGGGACAAAGGCAGGGACAGGGGCATGCGTGTTTCATGGAGCGAACGAACGTGGGTCTCGTGATCGAAATAATTAGAGATGGGTCAGTGGAATCTTAAGCAGAGATAGAATATGTACATAAAGGCACATAGTCATAGATATCTGATATCTAGAATGCGATTCTAATGGTCCAGGTGCATCCATTGTCCACTTTATGGACTAGACCCTCCCTCACTGTTTGCGGCAATCACCACCTGCCCCCACAATTGCCGTCTTCAGTTGGGTCAATGGGCTCCTTAACCGTTGAGTGAACACGGTACTACCCTACACGTGTCCCTGAACAGAGCACGGTGTGGCTCTGCATGGCTTTGCACTTCACTTCTGTGGCCTCACCCCCTGTCTGTTCTCTTTCTGATCACCCGTGCTCGTGTCCGTCTGTGTTCAGTTGTGCCTGTGGCCCATTCCTCATCGCTGCTCAGTGATAACATTTGTACAAATGTGCGACACTGCAGGTGTCTGCCCTGTGTGTGGTGCAGCTGTGAGCTGCTCACACTCAATCACGTACTCACACACACAATCACACACCCACTCACACACTCGTTGTGGCACACTCACTCACACAATCGCACGCTTACCCTCACAACCACAGGCTCACATTCACGATCACACACTCACAATCACACCCATTCACAATCACACACTCACAATCACATGCCCACTCACACACTCATAATAGCACACAATCACACCTGCACACACCCACTCACACTCATACTAACACAATCACACACTCACCCACTTACACTCACAATCACATGCTCACACAATCACACACAATCATATTCGCATGCTAACACACTCACAATCACACATTCACACTCACCCAACACACGTCACTGTCAGTATTCTTGTTTCTGTTTCTGCCAACTTGGTGGGCAGAAAATAATATCACATTATTTTTTATTTTATTATTTTAAAAAATATTTCTTATTGATTTGAGAGAGACAACATTGATTTGTTGTTCCACTTATTCATGCATTCATTGGTTGATTCTTTTTCCTTCTTTTTCTTTCTTTTCTCTCTTTCTTCTTCTTTTTTTCATTTTTTTATTTTTGTTCAAGTACAGTTGTCTCCATTTTCCCCCCACCAGCCCATTGGTTGATTCTTGAATGTGCCCCGACTGGGGATGGAACCCACAACCTTATATATCAGGATAACTCTCTAACCAACTGAGCTACCTGTCCAGGGCTTTTTTTTTTTAATATCACAATATTTTTGTGTATTTTGGATTACTACTTTAGCATAGGTTACTAAAAGAGGAATTATAGGGTCAGAAAG
Source organism: Carollia perspicillata (assembly GCA_004027735.1). Taxonomy (NCBI): domain Eukaryota; kingdom Metazoa; phylum Chordata; class Mammalia; order Chiroptera; family Phyllostomidae; genus Carollia; species Carollia perspicillata. The sequence continues at coordinate 1,825 of PVKM010027035.1, read as the reverse complement.
TAGACATTTCATTTTATTTTTAACATTTTTGGGTGACACTGGTTAATGAAATTATACAGGTTTCAGGTGCACAATTCCACAACACATCAGCTGTACACACTGTACTGTGTGTTCACCGCCTCAAGTCAAGTCTCCTGCCGCCATCGCCTGTCCCCCCATACCCTCCTCTGCTTCCCCCAGACATTAAATTCCCATCTCTTTCCTGACTCATAAAAAATTTCTCATGACCCTACTATTCATCTTAGACTCTCTGATACGAATGCCCATGAATGCCTGTTCATATCTTCAATGCATCTTTTTTCTTTCTTTCTTTTTTACGTAGTGGGATGACGTCTCTTCCTGGACCATGTCCATATCTGACACCCATCCATCCATCCACTGCTGACCCCTGTCTCTTCCCTCTTGAGCCCACGGTATCACAGTTTGCCTGATTCACGATCCCTCCAGTCTGCTGTTCTCACATCCAACTTCCTGTCCTCTCCTTAAAACCCTGGAGCCCTCAGAACTGGTCCCAGAGGTACAATGAATGAGGCTTTTGCATTTAGAAGGAAATCCCTATTGAAATTTCTATCGCTCAGTAGGAGACAGAAAACGCAGTCATGACCCTGGCTGGGCAGCTCAGTGGGTTGGAGCGTTGTCTGGACACGCCAAGGCTGAGAGTTCGATCCTCGGTCAGGGCACATACAAGAAGTAACCAATGAATGCATGAATAAATGGAACAACAAATTGATGTTTCTTTCTCTCTTCTTCCCTCTCTCTCTAAAATAATCCATAAATAAAGAATTTAAATACATACGTATATATTTTTCCAAAACCCAGTCACAGGTGGGCAGGAGCTGCTCCCATCTGCACATCTCTGTCCCACAGGTTGGAGAACTGTGACCCCGCACTGCTCCGTTATAACTGCCTCATCTGTCCTCTCGAGAACAGCCAGAGGCTGACCCATCTGAGCTTGGCCGGGAACCCCTTGAAGGAGGAAAGTGCCCGAGAGCTCTGGGACGCCTTACAACACACCAAGTGTCCCCTCCAGAGGCTGGTGTAAGTCCCCAAGTGTTCTCTTATCAGTCACAGCGATGTGAAGTCCACCCCAGGGAAGGTAGTCAATAACATTGTAATGACTGTGCGTGGAGCCAGGTGGGGCTTTCACTTACCAGGGGGATCACGTCATAAGTTATATAAATGTCTAACCACTAGGGTGTACACCTGAAATTCATTTAATACTGAATGTTAACTGTCAATGAAAAAAAATATTATGCCCTAGCTGGGGGGCTCAGTTGGTTAGAACATTGTCCTGGACACCAAAAGGTTACGGGTTCAATTCCTGGTCACAGCACATACCCAGGTTGCAGGTTTGATGCTCAGTTGGGACATGTTACTAGAGGCAACTAGCAACTAATCAATGCTTCTCTCTCACGTGGATGTTTCTCCCCCCCGTCAAATTAATGAGCATATGCTCAAGTGAGGATTTTTTTTTTAAAGCAGCAAAGTAGTGCCCTGGCTGGTGTAGCTCAGTGGATTGAGCGCAGGCTGTGAACCAGAGGGTCACCAGTTCGATTCCCAGTCAGGGCACATGCCTGGGTTGCAGGCCAGGTCCCCAGTGGGGGCCACATGAGAGACAACCACACATGGATGTTTCTCTCCCTCTCTGTCTCCCTCCCTTCCTCTCTCTCTAAAAATAAATAAAAGAAAAAAAAAAGATGCCCTGGCTGGTGTAGCTCAGTGGATTGAGTGCGGGCCTGGGAACAGGAGGATCGCAGTTCGATTTCCAGTCGGGGCACATGCCTAGGTTGCAGGCCCAGTTCCCAGGAGGGGACACACGAGAGGC
>PVKM010027034.1:0-19001 GCA_004027735.1 Carollia perspicillata | reverse complement strand
GGACTCTCTGAGCTTCCTGGTCTTCCTGGAAGTCTATTTCCTTTGCCAGATTGGGGAAGTTCTCCTTTATTATTTGTTCAAATAAGTTTCCCACTTGTTGCTCTTCCTCTTCCCCTTCTGGCACTCCTATAATTTGGATGTTGGAACGTTTAAAGATGTCCTGGAGGTTCCTAAGCCTCTCCTCATTTTCTTGAATTCTTGTTTCTTCATTCTTTTCTGATTGGATGTTTCTTTCTTCCTTCTGGTCTACTCCATTGATTTGAGTCCCAGTTTCCTTCCCATCACCATTGGTTCCCTGTACATTTTCCTTTATTTCATTTAGCATAGCCTTCATTTTTCCATCTAATTTGTGACCAAATTCAACCAGTCCTGTGAGCATCCTGATTACCAGTGTTTTGAACTGTGCATCTGACAGGTTGGCTACCTCTTTATCGCTTAGTTGTATTTGTTCTGGAGCTTTGATCTATTCTTCCATTCGGGCCTTTTTTTTGTCTTGATGTGCTTGTTACATAGTGAGGAGTGGAGCCTTAGATGTTCACCAGTGTGGGACAACCCAGTCCCTGGGTTGTGGCGCTGTATATTGGGGAGGGTCCAAGAGGGAACAATGGCGCTTGCTCCATTCTCTGACAGATTTCAGTCTCTTCCACCGCTTCCTCCAAGCAAATTGGGCACTTCTGGTGCCGATTCCCATGTGGGTGGGTTTGTGTATGTTCTAACACCTTGTGGGTATCTCCAGCAAACTCTCCCAGCACCTCAACCCCCACAGGTGTTTTCAGTCTGTGTTTTGAGGCTTCATTTCCCCGTGCTAGGACCCTGGGTTGAGTGGTCTGTCTCACTCCCCAGTTTTGCCTGGTTTATCTGCGTGTGAATATGGGACCGCTGGGTCAGCCGGCTGCCTTGTGCGCTGCACCCCTCCGTAATTCACCACCTCACTGAGTCTACCCACTGCCACCTCGCATGCCCAGGGCCTAGCAGCCACCACTTTGCCGCGACCTCTCTCTGCCCAGCCACCCGACCCCACCCCTCCTACCGGTCTGGATGAATATGTCTACTTTAACTCCTTGGTTGTTGGACTTCCATACAGTTCAATTTTCTGTTGGTACTGGTTGTGTTTTTTCCTAAGTTGTTGTTGTCCTTATTTTAATTGTGTGAGGAGGCACATTGTGTCTACCTATGCCTCCATCTTGGCTGGAAGTTCTTGATTTTTTTTTAGTGGATCTTCGTTGGCATCTCTGAGACCTTTGGCCTTCCTTTCATGGTGGCAGGATGGCTGAGCAATCTGCCACACCACTTCTGACTTCCAATGTACACATCTTTCTTCCTCTGATGAAGGACAATATTTCCCAGGAGATGAATTTTTACATGGCTATCCATAGCTACAAGAAGGGTCAGGAATGCCAGTAGCTGGCAAAGTGACTAGCATCTTGAGTGGGCTATGTCACCTCCCAAATACATCAGGGTCCTGTTGACAATGAAGACAGGGGAATGCTTTCAAGGTGTGCACCATGTTAACCACAATGCGCTTAAAAAATCAGTGCTGCTTTATTTTGGTGTTTTCAGTGAGACTACAAAAATGGTTTCTTTGGGCACATAATTTCTCCACTGTCCATCTACACTAACATGCCCAGGGATATGACATACTCCCACTGATAACAGTACCTTGTGCCAGCCACTCCATGAGAGTCTGTCCAAATCCCAGAGTTGAAGAGTTCAGACCTGAGGAAAACTCTTAGCGTAGACAACAGGCCCTGTTCTTACAGGCATATCTGGGAGGGTGTCAGAAAATTGTATAGCGGTGTGTGTGCATTTGTGTGTGCGCTTGTGCCTCATTTCCCAAGTGGTTCTCCTGCTTACTCAAGTTTAAGAATCATAGCTTTACAAGAAATGTAGTAAAAAAATATTGTAATAACTATGTATGGAGCCAGATGGGTACTAAACTTAGCAAAGTGACCACGTCATAAGTTATATAAATGTCTAACCACTATTCTGTGCATCTGAAACATACAACATTATATGTCAACTACAGTTTTTTAAAAAAATCATTACTTTAGTCTTTCCATGAAGCCTAAAATTCCATTAGAATTTTGAAAACCATTATATGTTCTTTCAAATTGGTCACAAAGTTAACTAAAATCTACCTTTTTCTATTAATTCAGCTATATCGGGTCTCTCTCAATCCATACTGGATCTACAGGACTTTATTTTCTTTTAAGATTTTATTTATTTATTTTTAGATAGAGATAAAAGGAGGTAGAAAGAGGGAGACAAACATCAATGTGTGGTTGCCTCTCATACATCCGCAACTGGGGACCTGGCCCACAACCCAGGCATGTGCCCTGACTAGGAATCGAACTGGTAACCCTTTGGCTTGCGGGCCAGTACTCAGTCCATTGAGCCACACCATCCAGGGCAGGACTTTATTTTTTAAGTACAGAATTTGCTGTTTATGTCCTTTTACATTTCATCTGCTAACTTTAGAAGCTACTTTTAGACTGCTAGACCTTAGTTAGGCTGTATGTACAAATCTAGTCATTAAATCTCATATCCCTGTAGAGTTGTCCCCTACATTTCTGAAAAAAAAAAAAAAAAAAGGATTAGAACAGAATCAAGAACAGAGTTCTGCTTTTCCCCGTGATAAGTCATACCCTATGTGATAGTCTATGACCTTTGAAAATCATAAACCAGATCACATCGTGTTCCAAATTCAGCTGCTCCAGTGAATACCCTTACATTCCTGTGACCTTCAGGAAGACACTGATCTGGCCTCCCAGACTTCATCTGCCTCTTCACTGTTCCTCCTGCATGCCACACCCCGTCCCAGGCCTTTCTATACTTTCTAGTCCCTGTCTCTAAAATGCTCTGACATCAGATCCTCTCAGGGCTGGTTCCCTTTTAATAGTGAGGTCTCAGGTCACATGTCAACGCCTTCTCACTCTAGCTAGTGTATATGTTTTACTTCTATTTAACACCTGTAGTGATCTTTGTTTAGTTTTATGAAAGCAGAGTATTGTTTTGTTCATCAGTATATCTATCAGCAGCACCTAGAAGAGCATTGAATTGCAGTGGGTGTTCAGTGAACTCTTTTTGAATGAATGAAAGAATGGAACCCCTTTGCTGATTTACAATGACCCATGAATCAGCCCTCTTTGGACCCAGTTATTCAGTTAGCTACCAGTTCTTATACGTTCACGTTATCCACGGGCATATCAAGAAAGTCTCCACCAAAATTCATTCTTGATGCTGACATTCATGGGTGGTATAACTGTGGTATTTTCCTTGTATACACATATGTGTCAGTCCAAAAAGGAAACCAGGTTAATTCAACAGAGCATTTCCTAAGTGAACCCACATTGGCTCCTTATGATCTTTGTACTCTAGAATTTATCAGGGATTTATACTAGTTTTTAGTTTCTTGATTTCTCCTCCCCCAAACCTTCTTTTTGAAAACCATGGTGTTTGATCACCACTCTCCTCTTCACCCTTCTCATATGTAAAGATTCCTGAAAGGTTGCATACATGGTCCTGCACTCACATTCCTTTGGGCTTTAGTATTATGAAAGTAGCACAGGCCCGTCAGTGTGTGGGCTCTAGAGCAGCGCTCTCCAACCGCACTGTGTGCGAGAATGACCCGGAGATCATATTACGATGCAGAGTCTCATTCCGTAAGTCTGAGAGTCCACATTTCTAGCAAACATGCACTGATGGGAAGGCTCTGGACTCTGACTATCCCAGCTCAAATCCCATGGGAAGCCATTTAATCTCCTTGGGCCTCAGTTTTTCATCCGAAAAATGGAGTTAATAATAGCATCTACTTTCTAGGTTTTTGTGAACTAGGGAGTGTATTCCAGGACCTTAGATCAGTACCCTAAATCTGAGCATCAACATTTGCCATGCTTTTCACTACCTTAGAATGGAAATGATCCAGACTTGAGCTCATATAACTGTTACATGCATTTCTATCATCTGCTCACCTATCTTGACCTTTAATTCTCTCTTGTAAACTGAATTCCTTTTCTGCATATTTTCCACTTCACTGCTTTTTGGTGGTAAAGATGAAATCACAAAAGAGTGGAGAAATTCTACTTGTTTTTGTCACACATTAACCATGTCCTTTTCTACTTCGAGTGGTCAGTTTATCCTTTTTGTGTTTTTCTTCCTATTCCAAGTACACTCTGAAATATTCTGTTTATGTTCTTGGCATTTTGGTAAACTTCAATTCATTCTGACACTGTTAAATGTCAAGAGTCTGTTTAATAACAATGACAGCATCGTTGTGTATTAGTTATTGCAAGTAGCTAAGTGGCTCATTCAAATCAGTTTGCCTGGCCTAAATGAACAAGAGCTTCTCACACTCCAGCTCTTGCTTCCCAGCTGAGGAGGCCAGATAATTATAGGTAAGATTTTAATTACCACTGATGTGGGACAGATAAGATGGGTTGTGTAGTTTATCATCATTTCCGAAGGACTCACCACACCCTTGTTTAAAGACAATTTAGAAAATTGGGGTGGTAATGAACAGGATCATTGCTGGCACAAATTGTGGCAACTTTTACAAAGTTGTTGTCAGTGTACGTGGGTAAGAAACCAACTTAAGAGTTGGTCACTAACAACGTAAGTCACTGACGTGCTTGGTAAATCACGGCTGTGCTGAGCACTGTAAAAATAGAGTGGTAAGTCTGCAATTCTCTCAAAAAAGCAATCATTAGATGAACTGATAAAGTGGAAGACATCCACACCTATGCCAGTGGCTGAGAGTAGGCAGAGCCCAGGGCAGACCATTGTGTGGACTCTAAATAATAAGGACAACTGGAATTTGCAGTCAACTTCAGAGATTATCATATCTTCCCACACGTATTATTTTATTTGATCCTCCACCTGGAATCTCAAGTAATTCCACAGAAACGCCTCTTTCTTTCTACCACTTATGGAGTGGTAATCAACAGTGTGTGCTCTTAGATCAGGTCCCCTCATTGTGTTAGTGTGGGTACTCTAGGAAATGCCAAAGTGGGATTAAACATGCAAGGATTTCTTAAGGGAAATGCCTGTGTTGGAGAAAATGGGAGAGAGAGCTGAGTGGGATAGGCAAGGCAAGCGATCATGAATGCCACTATCTAATCCTAAGTAAAGGACAGAGGAGAGGAGTGTTGGGTGGAAGCACCCTAAACTGCTGTGAAGTATTAGAGAGACTTGACATGAATCTTGAAAAGTTTTAAAACAAAATGAGCTGTCGGAAAACCCCATATCATAGAGGAATGGACTTACCATGGTTGTCTGTAGTGGATTTCAGTGAGCCACGGCTGCGCACCTTGGTTAGTAATGTATCCTGCGGTTGGGGATCGTAAGTGACCCCTGATTCAAATCCTAGCTCCACGTTAGCTGTGTTACTTCAGTAAATTATTTTGCCTCTCTCAAAGCCTTATTTACTCATTTGTGAAATGGTAATAATGGTGGCACCTCCTCTGTCGTACGGATTAAATGATATTGTGGATATATTATTAGTGTCCTCTGAGGCTCTGGAGCCCTCACTGCACCGACTACTTCCATGAATTAGGGGATCCAAGCCCATCCCATTGATTGGCTTGTGATAGGGCTGAAATTCATAGACATCCTGGCTAAAAGGTTTTCTAATTCATCAGGGAGCATTTGAAATACTTTACCTTTTGACTTTGGAATATACTTCTCTTTTAAAAAATGAAAAAATAAATCTATAAAGAACAAAGAGATAATACACTGGGAACAAAATGAACAAAGCCTCAGGAACATGTAAGACTAATACCAAAGGATCTAATATTGTATCTTTGAAGTCCTGGAAAGGGAGGGGAAAGGATATGGGGCTGAAAAAGTGCTCAAATGCAATGGCTGAAAACTTTCAAAATTTGGCAAAAACATAACTTACAGAGTCAAGAAGCTGAGCCAAGTCCAAACAGGATAAACCCAAAGAAACAACAAAATCTATATTAAGACATGTCATAGTCAAATTACTAAATACTAAAGCAAAAGACAAATTATTTTTTTTAATTTTAATTATTGTTCAAGTACAGTTTTATGCTTTTACCCCCATCCCAGCCCACCCACCAATCCTTCCCTCCTCCCTCCTGTTCCACCCCCACCCTTGTTATTGTCCATGTGTCCTTTATACTTGTTCCTGCAAACCCTTCTTCTTTTCCCCTGAAATTCCCTCCCCTCTCCTCTCTGGTCTCTGTCAGCCTGTTCTGTATTTCAGTGTCTTTGGCTGTATTTTCCTTGTTTGTTTGTTTTGTTGATTAGGTTCCTGTTAAAGGTGAGATCATATGGTATTTGTCTTTCACCACCTGGCTTATTTCACTCAGCATAATGCTCTCCAGTTCCATCCATGCTGTCACAAAGGGTAGGAGCTCCTTCTTTCTTTCTGCTGCATAGAATTCCATTGTGTAAATGTACCATAGTTTTTTGATCCATTCATTTACTGATGAACACCTATGTTGGCAAAAGACACACTCTTGAGTGTAGTGAGAACACCTTACCTATTGGGGAAAAACAACTTGAACTACAGTGGATTTCTCACCAGAACCCAGCCAGAAAGGAGTAGTACGACACTTTTCAAATGCTGCAAGAAAAGAACTGTCAGTGCAGAATCCTGCAACCAGTGTAAACACCTTTCAGAAATGAAAGGGAAACCAGGAGATTCTCAGATGAATTAACACTAACAGAATTTGTCATCGTTAAAACTTCCCTAAAAGAATGGTTAGAGGAAGTTCTCTAAACAAAAAGGAAAAGATTTTAAAATACGGATCTTGGAATGTTAAAAAGGAAAAAAGACTGTGATAAAAGCAAAAATAAGGTGAAATACAATGAACTTCTCTTGAGTTTTCTACATTATGTTTGATGGTTGAAGCAAAGATTAAACTTTCTCATGTGGTTCTAAATGCACATTGAGGAAATACTTAAGCTAATTACATTTTTAAACAGGTAATAAAGAACACGCAGGTCAGAAAGGAAGAAATGGAATCCCCTATTTCCAGATGACATGATTTTCTACAGAGAAAAAAAACCAACTCCCACTACTATGTGAGTTTAACTAGATTGTAGGATACAAAAAGCACACAAAAAGTCAATTGTATTTTTTATATACAACCAATGAACATATAACATTAAATAAAAAGTACAATATTATTTATAATCAATCGAAAATAATGTACTTAGGTATCAATCCAACAAAACGTGTGCTGACTTATGTGCTAAAAATCTATCAAATACTGATGAAAGAAATCAAAGAAGACCTAGTTAAATGAAGAGACTGTAATATATTTATGCATTGACCTAAGAAAGATTTGACACAAGAAAGATATCAGTTCTCCCCAAATTGATATATAGGTTTAACCCAATTCTTATTAACATCACAGCAAGAGTTTTATAGATACAAACAAGACTATTTCTAATTCTTTTATATGGAACAGCACAGAAACGAACATAGATAAAGAAGAAAATTAAAGTGGGAAAAATCATCTACATGATTTCAAAACATCATAAAGCTTCAATAATCAAGAATGTAAAGTACAGACAGAGAGATAGGCACATACATCAATGAAAAAGAATACAGAACAAAAACAGAAGAAAACCCACACAATATGCCCAACTGATTTTTGGAAAAAGTGCAAAAGCAATTTAATGAAGGAAAAATTACATTTTCAACAAATGGTGCTGGAACAATTAGATATCCATAGGAAAAACAGAAACGTGAGCCCTGACTGGTATAACTTAGTGAGTTGGGCATTGTCCCGAAAAGCAAAAGGCCACAGGTTTGATTCCTGGTCGGGGCGCATGCCTGGATTATGGGCCAGGTCCCCATACATTGATGTTTCTCTCTCTCTCTTTCTCCCTCCCTTCCTTTCTCTCTAAAAAAGATAAATAAAATCTTTAAAACAATTGAAACTTCACTTGTCTTTCACTTTACTAAAAAAATGAACTCTAAATGGATCATAGACTTAAATGTAAAACATGAAACTTAAAAAAATTTAGAAAAAAAACATAAGAGAATTTTCAAGATCTAGAGCTAAGCAAAGAATCCTTAGATTTCACACCAAAAGCAAATTCTGTAAAAGAAAAAATTGATAAACTAAATTTAATTAGACTTACATACATTTTGCTCTGTGAAAAATTCTGGTAAGAGAATGCAAAGATGGCAGTCTGGCAGAAAATATTTGCAAATCAACTATCCAAAGGACTAGCATCTAAAATACTTAAAGAACTTTCAAAACACAGTAGTTATTAAAACAAACAAACAGAAAATGGGCAAATCACATGCAGAGACATTTCAAAGAGAAAGTATACAGATAACAATTCAGCACATGAAAAAAGATGTTCAACATCATTAGCCTTTAAATGAAATTAAAATCTCAATGAAATACCCACTACAAAGTTATCTCATATGTCATACGCAAACTTTTAGCTTAATATAAAAACCAAAGCATGGGAAATTTACAGAATACACAGCATTGTATGAAAGACAAGTGTGTGGCCCATCCCTGGGCACTATAATACTTGTCAGATACTTTTATCTGCATTATCTTATTTTAGTCTTATAAGCTTTTGCAGCAGTAATTCAGAAAACACATCATTAATATGTTCTGGTTAAATGATTAAGTTATTTGGTTAGTAAATGGTTGAATAAAAAAAAACTATGAATGAATAGATGAATGGTGCAATGGACTGAATGATTTTGCCCTTCCCTGCATATTCAGACATTAGAACCTAATCACCAATGTGATAGTATTTGGAGGTAAGCCTTTGGAAGGTGCTTAGGTCTTGGGGGTGGAGTGCTCATGAATGAGATTAGTGCCCATTTAAAAGAGATCCCAGAGAGCTCTCTCAAGCCTTCTACTAAGGGAGGACACAGCAAGAGAATAGCTGTCTATGAGCCAGGAAATGGGCTCTCACCAGATATGGAATCTGTCAACACTTTGATCTTGGATTTCCTAGCCTCTGAAACTGTGCAAAATGAATGTCCATTGTTTAAACCACTCAGTGTATTATCTGTTCTATTATCGTGGCCCAAATGCACTGAGGTGGACAGATATATGGGTGGGTGTTTGAAATCAGTGCAGTGTGAAACAATGTAAAACATGGAAGACATATCACATTTACAAGCATGAGGTTAAGGAGCTTCTTTCAAGTGAAGTCTGGTCATAGTACCATTTTAAAGCCACGAGGCTATGGGCAGAAAGCCACAGGACTATGGGCAGGAGCTCAAATAAAATCAGAAAAATGAGTCACGCCTTGTAAATTGTAAGTAAGATCTCCTTAAGTAGTAAGCATCTGTGGAAATACTACATAGTTTCTTGGGATAAGTACATAAGATTTTATTTAGACTTTTTCTTGTTAAGTGCTACATGATCCGTTCATTTGCGGAGCTGTGTATCTTTGGTCTCTCTGGCTTCTGGCTGACCACGCCTAAAATATCAGCTATTTGTTTTCAGTGTGGCAGGAAATGCAATGGCGAGCTTTCTTACAAGGAAGGCCTCTAATGGAGCAACATGTGTGCTGGATGATCATTTGCCTGCCTTTGACCCTTGACAGGATTTGACCTCCAGCTTCTGAGCATTCTATTTTCAAGCATTGGATCATAGGTCACTACACTTGACCTCGGGCCTCAGTGTGATCTCTGACTCCCAGCTGCCAACCCCCAACTGGTTTTGATTGTCCTGCACAGTCTGTAGTCCCCCAGGGCCCAGAGAGCTCTTCCACTAGTTCCCACCAGCTGTTGCCACCTTTGTTCTTGCTCTCTCGGGTTCGGGCCAGCTGAAATCTGCAGCCCTAACAATGGCGTGGCCCCTCCAAGTTGCCTGGTGTGCTGACTTTGATGGATGCTAACAATGATTATTAAGAGTGGCCATTTTCTGAAATGCAGACCGTGATACTTCATTCATCATCTCATTTAGCGTCCAAGAATCCCATGAGGAGGATATCATTTATCCCTGTCTTTGGAGATCGGGAAACTGAGGCTCAGCAGAATTAAATGTAATTTGCCTAAATTCACAGTGCCAGAAAATGTCAGATTTAGCACCTGCTGTTTTCACTCCAAATGTGTTTCCCATGCTTACTATTATTTTAAAGATTCTGCATAGAGCATTCCAGTGTTTGTCTGGGTACTGAATGTACACATTGTGAAAAAGGTCTATTTTAGTTTTTAAAGATGTTGTATTTTTCAGTATGCCAGACAGCTCAGGTGCAGATTTTAAGTTCTTTCAATCCTACCTAGCATCTAACCACAGCTGCAGTAAGTAGTTCCACGAAGCTTTAACTAGCTTTAGCGGGTGCAAGCTTGTCAGTACCTCAGCTCAGTCCTCTGATACTCAGCTTAGGACATTTGTGGGAAATCATGCCACTCATGCTTGCACAATCCAGAAGCACCCGGGAGCTAATGTCCATGAGTTAACCCTTGACAAACGTGGGGCGGGAGCCAATGTGCCACTTCCCCCTTCCATCACCCAGGGACAGCTCCCAAACGCATCTGCTAAACCTCCTCCAAAGATTCCTTAGCAATAAGCACCAGTCAACCACAGCAATTGTCAACTGGAAAAGCCATCTTTGTTTCAGGTTTCCTCCTTCCTTGCTTCACTACCCACGCACAAAACTGGCTCTGGCTTTGCTTCTGGGGAAACCAGGCAGACTCTTCCTATCAGTGAGCCTGAATTAGTGAGTTCTGACTTTTTTAAGCCTGCCAATCATAGTCGTACATGTTATATGTCTGCGTGATTGTGCAAAAGGGTTGATCAAGTTTATTTAATTTTTTAATCAGTTAATTTTATAACAATGGAGGCCGACACCCCTTTGGAATGTATCACCAACCTATTTATGTGAAGCTTATTTGTTTTGCATTCATAACGGAAGTTCGACTGACTGCTAAGAAAGAAGTTTCCTGAGTGGCTATGAATGGTTCTCATGTAAATGGTAACTTAAACCTTTGTTTAATGATAAAAATCGACACTAACAAATTCCCAGCTATTCTTCTGCATTCCTGAACTTCCTTTCTGCCCCCGTAAACACTGTCTTTGACTGGATGCGTACGTTTACATCTGAATGGTTTAAGCCTGTGCTGGCTTCAGAATATACACACTAGTCTTTTGAGACCGTCTGCCCGCCGCTTCTACACTCACTGCTTGAGGTGAGGAGGAAGGCAAACAGGGGGGACCCTTTAGAAAAGCTTTCTGATGATTTTGATACTCACCCCTGACCTCTCTGTTTACCCTCTTCCCCCTCACACCTCACGTGACCGCACACCTGGGTGCAGGGCACGCCGGCATGCAAACAATGCAATCGTCCAGCGGAATCACTTCTGTAGAACACTGCCGTCCCCAGCTCTGTGGGTGAAGTGGAAAACCAGATGAGGGAGGCTGGTGGAAGGAAAAAAACTGAAAACCTAATACCTTTCTTTCATTTTATATATCCTTAAGAGACCTAGAGTTAAATTGCTTTTTATGAAATCTCCTTAGCAGGTAAATTTGTATAAAAGCAGATAAGCTTAGAAATCTCACACCCTTCAGAGAATCAAATTCCAGGTAATGAGGATCTGAGGAGCCAGGAAATTCTTGTGAATGTCAAGCAATACAAAACACAGGACTAGAGATCATGTATGGATTGTACACCGCGGCTGGTATTCTTTTTAAAGTTTTCCTTTACATTGAAAAGCAGCCATCTAAACTGTATAAATTAATTATTACAGTCAACACAGAACTGCATTATTTAACCAAACATCAAGGTTAGGCACATCAAAATAGTACTTCAAAGAAAGGACTCAATTAGCTGCTTTACTGTGTTTTGTGTTCCAAACATCCGTGTTCATGAGGGAGTTAAATCAGTGAATGCCAAGCTTCAAGAGAGACTTTCTGTATTAGCCAATGTAAAAAGAAAATACATTAGAAAAATGGAAAAATACACAAATATACAATGCCTGTACATACATGCATGTACACATACATAAAGGGATAGACAGATGACTTGTGATAGCTGACTGTCTTTTATCAATTCTTTATCTTTACCAAAAGCATTTATTAAACATTAGCTTCTATGTGACACTTTTTAGTATGATACAAATTTCTTCCTCCCGCCCTTTGTTCCACGTTCTGCTGTAGCATTTGTTGCATATCATCTGTCTTCTCAACTGGATTATAAGGGCAAGAGGAGACAAAGACCTGCTCAGTCAGCTCCAGCAAGCATGTGGCACATGGTAGACATTAAATACATGTTTTATTAAATGAATTAGTGAATGCTTGAAAATTATCTGATAGCTGAATCTAAACTAGTGATATCCAAGCTTTCCTTTTGGTCTCAGGACACACCTTGGCTCTCTCTGGGAAGGCTGAGTTTCTGTATATATCATGGTCCTCTTTGTATGTCATATGTAAACTATTAGCTTAATATAGAGGCAAACTATGGAAAATTTCATCAAATACACAGAGCAACATAAAAGCCAAATGGCCAAGCCCTCCTGGGGCCCTGTGTTGAGTGTCTGTTATTCACCAGGTACTTTGGCATCAATTTTCTAATTTTACCCTCACAACACTTTGAGGCAATCATGCCCTCCATTTTCAGATAAGGAAATGGAGATTCAGAAAGTAATTTGCCCAGAGAGACAAAGCCAGGCACAGAATCCACATTCTCAGAGTCCAAGTTCAGGGCTTATTTTACTGGAGTTTAGCTGCTTTCTTCCTTGAAAAGTATTTGTTTAGACAAATATTCAAGCAGGGGCGGGGGTGATATCCAAAGTAATGGTTTGTCATTGTTCAATTTAACATGAAACGACCTGTTGATGAGCTGAATTATTTACTCTTTACTTGATCACACTATCATCTTGTACACACAAGCACACTCTGGTTAAAAATGAAAAATGTCTTTCATAAGACAGTTGTGCAGCTCTGCCCCTGGCATGTTCCGTTCAGCACAGCATTGTTATATTTCTTTCAAATCTTCAGGCTTCTTGTTCCAAATGCAAAAATAACCCATGCTCCTTTGTGTTTGCATTCTGTAATTTATTCTTGGAATTAGTCCTCATGTTTTATTTAGAATGTTTAGGTTTTGCTTTCAAAATGCATTTTTGATACATGTATGAGTTTAATATGAAGATATCAATATTTTCCCTTGAAAAACATACCTTTAATTTTAGAGATATCAGTAAGACTACTACACTTTGCTATATAGAAATTCACCTTAGAGGCAACTTTTTAAAAACATAACTATTCTGCAAAACACAACACCTGTTCAGACTGAGAGAAGAAGAGGAACAAAGATGTAAAATTCATTTTGGAGCACCACGAATCCTTTGATCAGTTGTCTCTTTTCTCAGAGCCATTTTTCTCCATTACTACATTTCTAAAACTCCAAATGAAGAATTATAATTCTGGAAGGTGATAGAATGAGCTGAGTTCCACAGATGCTGAGGCAGCTAGTTTATTATTAGATTTCAAAGGCAACAATCCCAAACTGATGCCTGAGGAAATTTGTTTTTATTTGGAAAACGGGGAATTCTAGATGAATAAAATGATAGCTTTACAAGTGCTATTCAGAACTACTATGTAAATAAGTAGCTTACATGGCCAGACATATGAATAAACAAAGGAACATGTCAAATGACATTCAAATTTTATTATTGCATTAATGTCATCTTCCTGACTATGGGGCAAAATAATTTATATAAATGTATAGCGAGGGTTAGAAACATAAATCACCAAATACAATTTTTATCTACTTATCATTCAACAATATAATGCTCAACAATAAATGCTAACAATACCTGATTCTTCTTTCAATGTTTTACCCGTTTCTTTTATTTGAGCAACTAGAGATTGCTAATGACCTCCTCATTGCATCAGACGGTGGTGAGACTAACCTCATTCAACACAACCAATTTTTCATAATCAGGTTTTGTGAACTGTGCTGAGTATCAGGTGCTTTCTATTGACAATGCCTTCTACGTGATTCCCCGTGAGTCCCATCCATTTCAGCTTTTTATTTCTTCTGGTAATGTGGTCCTGCTCAGAGCTTCGCAATCTTCACAATGTGAAAAGTAGAGTATTGTCACTATTACATATGAGAACACGTCTCGCTTCTGGGTGGGGATACGCCTGCTCTGAGATGCAGAGGTTAAACTGGCCTCCTAGGGAAGAATTAGTGTTTGTGCATTGAAGTAACATCAAAGAGTCCACTTATTATTTAAAGCAGTCGATCCCACGTACTGGTCCTACACTGATTCTACTCTGTGACCAAATTCTTAGCCATTCCTTGTGAAAGGTTAAGTAGGAAAGGTTTAGTAAAGCTATTTCAATTGTGAAATTCTACTTTTTGGTATCATTCACATGAAATGATGAACATAATCAATGTCAGTGTGCTGGTTTTTAAGTCCTTACTTGGATCACCTAAATGTTGACAGCTGTATGTCAGGTTCATAATTATTTAGACTTTTCTCATCTATGAAATCCAGATTTTACATCAAAAATTTTACTCAAAAATATGGAGAAGAAGTTAGTTACTCTTTGGATAAAAAGACAAAAGTCATCTAACAGAGTTTCACAGGTATTTCACAGAAATCTCAGATTGAGTAAATATCTAATTGTAAAAGGCAGAACAAAAAATAACATTGGAGAAAATATTATTATCGGTTTAGGGAAAATGAAACAAAACAGGGAATCCAGAAGCCACAATGGGGAAAGGTTACAAAAAACAGATTTGCACTTAGGGGTCCCAGTTCCCAGAGTATTCATTTGCCAAGTCCCTTCAGTCAGCGGAAGGCAAACTTGCCATAATACAGAAAATGTCCACTAATAAATATGAATATCTCTATTCCTTCCATGATTAGTACTATACTTATTTCCACCCATTGTATCAATGAATTAATGGTTATCTGATTTTGCAGACAATAAGTAAACAATTCAAATTTAATATAAATCAATTGTTAAGTGAAATTACGAACCTATAAATGTTTCAGGATTTTATGAAGTTGGTTACAGAATTGTGTCAGTAACAAGTAAAGTGACTGACAAATAAAGACCCAGGTAACAACTACTATAGAAGTTTTTAAGCACATATACACACTCAAATTTCTTTAATATTTTTTGCCAAATAAATCATGATTATATTGGGAAAGCACCAATATTGTGAAAAGCTTTTTAAAGTACTAGAATAGAAATTTGACTTACACCTTACCCAGTATGAAAATAAAATAATTATGTTTGCATGTTTTAAGAATTATCTGATTTTTAAAATTAAATTTACTATAAGATAAAATCAACTTATTTTCTTATTTTTATTTTATTTTAAAGATAAAAACTAAATCAACTTAAAACATTTACTATAACATTTTGGCCTGTTTTTAAGGAGGAATCACTTAAAGTAGACTTCTTGTGCCTGCTGTCTTTGGATAATTGAGACCACCTGTCCATAAAGAGCTAGATGATAGATAGATGTCTAGATGAGCTAGATTGGTCTAGAGCCAGCTGGATAAGCAAAGACTGGGGAAAGTGATCTGCAGCACCACTGCTTAGTCAAAACATTTTAATAAAAGTTATGTTTTATATTTTTAACATAAATATTTGAACAAATTAATATGTAAAAAAAATACCCAGTGTAAAATTCTAGTGAAGATTATGAATTCAGAGGCAAGCTTGTAAAGATAGATTATGGATTCAGAAGAAATATGATGGCCAACAAAGCTGTGAAGAGAGGCCTAACTTCACTAGTGTTCAAGGAAAAGTAAACAAGCTAGAGCAGTAAGCTAAGAGTTTCACCTACCAAATTGGTAAAATTAAATGTAAATATACATTTATTAAAATCAGTATTTAAAATAAGCATATTCCTTCACCTGACAATTTGACATCTAGGCCCTATTTTATACAGCAGTAGCAAGGATACATCGACTTGTGTACAGGGTGGTCACTGTAGTATTACTTGTAGTAGCAAATAAAAGAGCTTACTGCAGTAGAAGGAAGGAAATAATAAAGATCAGAGCAGAAATAAATGAAATAGTGTCTAGAAAATGATACAAAGCATCAATGAATCCAAGAGCTTGTTCTTTTAAAAGATAAATAAGATAGATAAAACTTTAACCAGACTCATCAAGAAAAAAGAGAAAGGACCCAAATAGATAAAATCAGAAATGAAAGAAGAGAAATAACAACTGACATAAAAAAATACAAAGGATTGTAAAAAAAATTATGAAAAACTATATGACAATAAAATGGACAACCTGTATGAAATGGATAAGTTCCTAGAAACAAACGACCTTCCAAAATTAAATCAGGAAGAATCAGAGAATCTGAATAGACAGATTACACCTAGTGAAATTGAAGCAGTGATCAACAAACAAGTACCCTGGACCAGATAGCTTTGTAGGTGGATTTACCAAACACTCTGAGAACTAACACCTCTCCTTCTCACACTATTTCAAAAAATTCAAGAGGAGGGAAGGCTCCCAAGCTCATTTTATGAAGCCAGCATTATCCTATTTCCAAACCAGATAAAAACACTACAAAAAAAATTATAGACTAATATCCCTGATGAACATAGATGCTAGAATCCTCAATAAAATATTAACAACCTGAATACAGCAATGCATCAAAAAGATCATATACCATGATCAAGTGGGATTTATTCCAGGAATGCAAGGCTGGTACAACATTCACAAATCAATAAATGTGATTCACCACATAAACAAAATGAAGGATAAAAACTGCATGGTGATATCAATAGATTCATAAAAAGCATTTGATAAAATTCAACACCCACTTGTGATAAAAACTCTCAGCAAAGTGGGAATAGAGGGAGCGTACCTAAATAAAACAAAAGCCATATATGACAAACCCACTGCCAGCATCATACTCAATGGTCAAAAATTATAAGCATCCTCCTTAATATCAGGAACAAGAAAGGGATATCTGCTTTCACCTCTCTCATTCAATGTAGTACTGGAAGTCCTAGCCAAAGCAATCAGACAAGAAGAAATCAGGAAAGGAAGAAGTAAAACTGTCTTTATTTGCAGATGACATGATACTGTACATACAGAACCCCAAAGATTCCACCAAGAAATTACTAGGACTGATTCATGAATTCAGCAAAGTAGCAGGATACAAAATTAATATCCAGAAATCAGTTGCATTTTATATGCCGCTAATGAATTAACAGAAAGAGAAATTAAGAAAACGCTCCCATTTATAATTGCTTCAAAAAAATACTTTGGAATAAATTTCACCAAGGATGTAAATGACCTGAATTCAGAAAATTATAAGACACTGAAGAAACAAATTGAAGAAGATACAAATAAGTGGAAGCACATAGAGTGTTTGTGGATAGGAAGAATCAACATCATCAAAATGTCCATACTACCCAAAGCAATCCATAAATTCAGTGCAATTCCTAACAGAATTCTAGTGACATATTTAACAGAACTAGAACAAATATTTCAAAAATTTTTATGGAACCACACAAGGCCCCATACAGCAATAGTGATCCTGAGAAAGAACAAAGTTGGAGGAATCATGTTACCCAATATCAAACTACTGGTATATAATAAGGCCATAGCAATCAAAACAGCCTGGTACTGGCATAAAAATGGACATATAGATCAATGGAACAGAATGGAGAGCCCAGAAATAAACCCACACCTTTATAATGAATTAATATTTGACAGAGGAAGCAAGCACATACAATGGGCTAAAGATAGTTTATTTCAATCAATGCTGTTGGGAAAATTGGACAGGTATGAGCAGAAAAATTAAACTAGACCACCTTGTTATACCACACAGAAGAATAAACTCAAAATGGATTAAAGACTTAAATGTTAGACATGGAAACATAAAAATCCTAGGAGAAAATATAGGTAGCAAAATCTCAGACATAGCTCATAGCAATATTTTATCAGATATATCTCCCCAGGCAAGGGGAACAAAAGAAAAAATAAACAAATGGGACTACATTAAATTTCCTTTGCACAGCAAAGGAAAATATCAGCCAAATAAAAAGACAAGCCACAGAATGGGAGAACATATTTGCAAATGCAATGGATAAGGGATTAATACCCGAAATTTATAAAGTACTTACAAAATTGAACACCAAAAAATCAAATAACCCAATTAAAAAATGGGCAAAGAACCTGAATAGACACTTCTCCAAAGAGGACATCCAGATGGCCAATACACATATGAAAAGATGTTCAACATCACAAATCATCAGAGAAATGCAAATTAAAACCACAACGGGATATCATCTTAAACCTGTCAGAATGGCTACCATCAATAAATCAACAAAACACAAGTGCTGGCAAGGATGTAGTGAAAAAGGAACACTTTTGCCCTGTTGGTGGGAATGCATATTGCTGCAGCCAGTATAAAAAGCAGTATGGAGATACCTTAAAAAATTAAAAATGGATCTGCCTTTTGACCCAGTGATCCCACTTCTGATATGGTAGCTGAAGGAACCCAAAACACTAATTTAAAAGATTATAAGCATCCCTATGTTCATTGCAGCATTATTTACCATCACCAAGATGTGGAAGCACCCCAAGTGTGCATCAGCAGATAAATGGGTAAAATAACTGTAAGACATTTATACATTGGAATATTACTCAGCCATAAAAAAGGAAAAATTTCCCTCTTTGACAGTATAGATGGACCTGAAGAACATTATGCTATGTGAAATAAGCTAGTCAGAGAAAGACAAATACCATAAGATTTCACTCATATGTGGAATCTAATGAAGAAACTGAACTAAGAAGCAAAATAGACACAGACTCATAGATGGAGAGCAGGATGACAGCTAAGGGTGGGGGGAAGGGGTGGGGGTAGAGCGATTGAGCAAAAAGGAAAATGAAGTGATGGACATAGACAACAGTGTGGTGATTGTGCAGGGGGGTGGTTTAGGGAGTATAAGGGGACTGAATGGTAATGGAAAAAACATGCAATAAAAAATTTTCGAAAAGAACAAGAACTTTCTACAAAAATGTCAATAAATGTGTTACATTCATACAATGAAATATC
>PVKM010027033.1:0-19007 GCA_004027735.1 Carollia perspicillata | reverse complement strand
AGCTGAAACATGACTGTAACTTTTCAAAAGGAGCTTTGAAAATAAGAGTGAAAAAATACTCAAATACAGAAATAAATGAGTTATCAGAAAGCACATATTTCATTCACCTTCCTGGACCTTGAAAGGCAGCAGTACTTGCTTAAAATAGTATCAACTTTGGAAATAGGCCCAAATCCCATGAGACTCAGGGCAAATACAGCATCTCTGTGTCTCCATATTGTATAGTAAAAATGGGGATGAAAAAGCCAAGCTTGAACGACTTCAGTAAGAATGAAATAGGACGAGCGCCTAACCCTTTGTAAATGCAACCATGGAAGCACTTGTAATGGATGCCTGTTGCTGTTTCCATTGATGTGCTCATACAATTAACATCAACCCCATCGGCTCAGCTCTGGGAGGAGTCCACGGTCTTGTATTTCCTATCAAACTGCTCTAGAGGCACATCGAGGTCTCTATTTTCAATCTTAGAACATTTTCACCTTTTTTTTTTCTTTTATGCCCCCTTTGGTTCTATAGCCCATGAGCAGCTCTAAATGCAGAATGAAATATCATTACCAGCCAAATAAAGGAATGTACTCAATGACTAATAATTTACTCACAAAGAAACCTTCGTACTCTTCAAGTATTGATTAAAATATTGTGAGGAAAATGGTTAAATTGTTCTGGTAGTTTCTATAATACAAGTTAAGCATATGCTATTCCTGTAGCCCAGCAATTCCAATCTAGGTATCAACATGATAAAAGTGAAAATATATCTTCAAAAAATTTTTGAACAAGAATATTTATAGTAGGCCTATTTGTAATAGACCCAAACTAGAAACAACACATATTCCCATCAGTAGGAGAATGAATAAAAGTATTATGCATAAATATATTATGGTATAGTCACACATGGGAATGCTACGTAGCCAGGAAAATAAGTTAACTATTGGTACATGTGACAAAATGGATAGAAAAATGGCAGTAGGAAAATTTTAGGAATAATGGAAATTTCCTGCATCTTCACTTGAGTCATAGTTGTATACATTTTGTCAAAATTCTCCACTTAAAATCTATGCATGTTACACTGTGTAAAATACCATATGTCAAAGCCAAAAGCTGAGTCACTGTCGTGTGTTCTTTCTTGTGCCAATGGAAAAGAATGCAAGGGGAGAGAAAGCAATGCAAATGTTTTCACTTTAACTGGAGAAGTGAAGTCAAGAAGGATCCCAGCTAGCCACAAGGAAGTGTGGAGAGTTTTCTCTAGCTGGAGACCACCTGTCCAGGGTGAAATTTATTACTTTGGGAAAAAAAGCAGGGGAAAGGGTAGTTGGACAACTACAGATTTAATAACGATATAAAGATGAATGTTTATAGAGATTTTTATGTTAAAATAATGGGGAATGTTAAAACCATAAATGCAATTTGTTCTTAGAGATCTATAGAGATTCATTTTTTCACAAAAAAACATTTGATGTGCTGGCCATGACATTTTACATTGATGTATTTAAGCCAAGAAATAGAAATCTGTCTTAAGCTAACCACCGAAACCCTGGAGATCTTGCTATAACAATGTCTATTTAAATTATATATGTATATATAACCTATAACATATAAATTATATATAATTTAAAAATATATATACATATGTATGACGACCTTTTACTTTGTAGTGTTTGTATTCTGATATTTGCTATTTTCAAAGAATATAGAAATAATTGCTGCAATTTTAGTTGATATTCGTCCACATGTCCTGAATATATGTGAATTTAATTTCCAAATTGACAAGCTAAATATCTATACTTATTAAAGTATAGATTTTTCTCTGCACAGTGGGAGTTTCATTTATGAATGTAGCTTCCACTGAATTTCATAATATTATTTATAGAAAATGTAAAATAATCAGATAATGACAATGACTTTTATTATTTTCTTTTACTTTAATTCTTCAATTCAAATAATCTTATTTTTATTTCATAGCAATGAACCTCCATCCCTTTGTTGATTCTTGAGTTAACTTTTTGAAAGATTAGTTTCCTATGAGCTGTCTCCATTTCCTTCCTCCATTCATTTCCCCAGTGCCCTACAATCTGACTTCTGTTTCCATCACTCTTAATAAACTGCTCTCTGTAAGTTGCCTGGAAAATGTTTTTAAATTTAAAGCATGCTTTTCAGTGATTTTCTTAATTGAATTTGGCTGCATATGACTTTTTTTAAAATCTCTTTTCAGCTTCTATTTTTATCCCTTTCTGTTTTTTTATACTTATCAGAATGTTTCTTCAAATCCTTTCTTGTCTTTTCTTTGCTTCTTTAAGATTTGTATCTCTTCAGGTTTCCATTCTTGGCTGAAAGACTTCTCCTACCACTTTACATGTCCATGACTTTAACTCCAGTCTCAACATTGTTGACCCCCAAATTATCGTCCTTGACTTTAGTACTAGTCCTCCCCTACCTGGTGTAAGGGTTTCAAAGTGATGCCATATTACTCTTCCTAGAAACTAAACATTCGTTACTTCTAACCTAATCTTCATGTGTTTGCTATGCATGCTAAGAACACCATTTTGGGTTAAGTCTCTCAATAGAAACCTTGAAATATCTTCCTGTATTTAACCTGTTATTATATCTGAATTTTTTGCTACTCAGTATTCTCATCGTTTCTATAAACTTTCAGGTCCTATGGTTGTTTTTTTTTGTTGTTGTTTGTTTGTTTGTTTGTTTGTTTAGATTATTTTAAGTGTTCTAACTTATGTCTTTGCTTCTGTTTTCCCCAACTTATCATCTACATTTTATTAGTGTTATCTTCTTAAAACACAAACAATCTATCACAATCCTAAAGATAATACTCAGAGATTGCACATTTTTCTTTAATATGTAGCTATATAGTCATATCTATTTTATCAAGATTATCAAGAGACACCAGGCAAAAACTCCTGTATATTTTACTGGCAATGCTTGAATCTATTTCTTTTTGGACTGCATGCAGCATTGTCAGTCATGCAGGACCCACAGGTGATATGATTTTTGACCCCACATGCTAGAGTGCTCATCATCTCTGCAGCTTGGCAGATAAGAGAAGAAAAAACAGGATCAACATCAAAATTTCTGAGCTGTGTTTATTGGATTCACAAAGCATTGAACATCAGCAAACCTGAACTTCAGCAAATAGTAAGCAAGTTTTCCTTTTTGGAAAAAGATAACAAAACCCAGAGGCTAAATCAAAAGGGTGTTTGAGGTCAGCCAGAGCTGATACAGTATCAAGTTGTTGTTTTTTAATACTCATATGTAAGAACACAGAACCCAGCATCTGACACATTGTGGGCTCTCAGAAAATACTTGTAGATCTAAATCTGAGCAAGAGAATGAAGAATGGTGATCTCGTATTTCCACTTCATTTCATGCAGCCATGCATAAAAAGGTTCTGGGTAACTCATTTCAGAGAAAAAAAAATCAGCTCTGAGAAATTCTTGAGTCATTAGGCTATAATTGTGTTCAGAAGCCTGTGTCGAAAGAAGCCAGAAACCACTGTACACTGGCGAGTAACTTCTTTCTTAAAGGGTGCTGAGGAAGCTGTGCATAAATTTATGAATTAATGTATCAAACACTGTTGTGGCTTTAACATGCTCTGAAGATATGAATAGCTCTGATAGGCAGGCAGTACCACATGCTAGAAAGTGCATTTACCAGGATGGAGAAAACCTGTGTTCTCCTGGCGCTGATACTTATAGCTTTGTAACCACAGGCAAGCCTTGTTTCTTCACCGCACTTTACTTTTCACATCATGAAGTGGGGAGTGAAACAGAGTTGCTTTGAAGATCAAATGATTTAGGAGTATTGAAATATGCTTTGTAAAACTTTAAAAAGGATGGGTTGTTATACACCGTCTATTTCATTTAATAGCAAAGTTTACAGACCCTCAGTGTAACTATTTAGTAATGCAGAGATGAAAGTTTCTACAGAATTCTGCTCTTTAAACAGATGATACCCTGTGACTTGGGTAGGTAAAAAAGAATTAAGAAAATCAAAAGTGTTGGCATATTCACCTGCAGGCAAGGAGATGGAGGGCATGTTCTTTAATATACCAGTATTAGGATTAAAATAATAGCTCAATGGCAATACCTGTATTTTTGACTTATCATAGTAGCTGTTTTGTTTCCTAAGTGTGTATGTTTGTATGCATGCGTGTGTGTATTCATTTATTTTAAATGCTACATTACTGGCTATAGTTACAATGAATTGAAATCCTACAAAACAGCTAGATCATGGTGAGAATATAAAGAAAGACTGAAGTTCCTCTAGGCAAGCTGCCTTGTGTATGTTCAGTGTGAGAGTAAGCAGATTGCTGGAGGGCATGCTGAAGCCCAGCAGAAAAATCACAGCTTGGTGAGAGACAGGGCAACAGACAGACGAGTCTTATAGGAAGCCAAGGGCAATAGATCTCTTCAACAGTAAAAGCAGTACCTACTGTCATGGCCAAAGAAACCAATGACTTCATTGGAAATTGAGGAGAGATTCGTTATTATGTTCTGTTGAATACAACAGAGAGACAAATTCTCCCCTTTTTACCCACATTATTTAGTTTTCAACGTGGTTGTAATATTATATGGGCAGTCTGTCACAAATAAAGCTATGGTTTATAAATAGATGCCATAAGTCCAAATCGAAGAAATCATTTTGTATGCACAAATACAATAGTACTGTTTTGTGTTTTTTTTTCATCCCTATCCCCATGTGGGTATTAAAAGTCCATCATTTAATATAAATATGTTCTAATTTTTTGTTGAACTGAAAAAATGATCTTAAATCTTGCTCTACAGAGAATTGGATCAGGATCCTGAGTGCTTCAATATGAATTAGATTAGGATTCTGGCTGTGTTCATGTTTTCTTCATGCAAACAACATCTTAGAAAAATGCATGAAAACCTAGCATTAAAGTATATTGCATAAAAATATGCTACAGAATACGTCCAAAGGTTTATTTTGAAAAATTAGAGCCCACACTGGAAATATTTGCAAAGTTAAGAATCAGCTGTTTCATTTTAGTCAGAAACTACCATGGTTCCAAACTTTTGTACCATTATAGGTTGTACCATCATCAGCTGCAGATTAAATTTAAATCTCATGTATCTATAAGCTACATATCATGATGTAAATGATGCTTTAAAGCTTCTCCCTCAGGTACTCTGTAGTGAACATCCTGAGGGGAAAGTATTATGCTGCAAACACACTACATGGCATGTTGTTCATCCTTCCTCACCTATTTCAATTCTGTGCTGGTTTCTTCTCATGCAGGTCATTTCCTGCTTTGTAGATAGCCTGACATCCCACCCTGGAATCCCAGCACCAACCTAAATTGCATGATACCATTCTAAAATAAACTTTTCATGTCACAAGCCTCTTTATAAATAGCATTTCACTTTGAATTGCATTTAAAACAAAGTGCGATGGCAATTTCCTGAGCAATAACTAGAATTTACAGCTGCATTTCTTCATCTGGTTACCTTTCATCACATATAGTGGATGGATGGCAAATCTGGCCAATTAAAAACCAGGCAATATATTTTGCCTTTTTGTAATTGGAGTTGAGTTTGCTTGAAGGAGGCATGCTAGCTTTTATTACTGCCATTGTTTACTTAGGACATGGTGGAAAGTAAAATTTCAAAGGAAAATCATAGATTATAGTGAAATTTCCAGGTTTTCTACATGGGCCAATGCCTTCCATCATGCAGGTGTGGGGCTTCCTGCAGAAAACTGTGCTTCTACAGCTGTTGGCCTTTCACACCTGTCAAACAGCTCTGACTGTGCTGGAGTTTGTCCTGAAAGACTAAGTGAATGCAGTGATCAGATATCATCCCCCTCATAAATCTTTCTTCTCAGTGTGGTAATGACTGAAACACTCTTTGGGGAGTTCATTACCAAGCAGGAAAATGGGGGTGTGGGAATTTTCTTTTTTTGTTTAAAAACTACTATTTATGTTTATTTTTTAGTATTGACATCACTTTGGTCAAAGTTGAGAAAATTTATAGAACCAGTTTGCCAAATTATTCATACATGTGTTCCAGAAAAAGTAGATTATGCAAGTCCCCTAACTCAAAATTATCCTCTTCCATATGTAAATAATCATAGGATGTTGACTGTTTTTTTTGAAGCTACAACAATTTTCTAATCCAAACTTGTCTTTCTAAACATGATAAAAGTGAGTCCCGGTAAGAATGAGTGACTCGGTCAGTTTCCCACAGACAGAGCATAGATGGAAACAGTCCTACAGGCCAGCTGCTTCTCTAATGGGTGTAATTTAGGTTAATAATCTCCTTGTTTTAAAATAAAAATAATTACGGGGGTAGATGAGCCTATCAGCCAGTCATTCTTTAATGTGAATGGATTTAAATTATTTTCTTCTTAAATGATATCTGTTCCAGAAATGAGAGAACTAATAAGCATTTGAAGGAAGGAAAAGGAGGTTGTTGGCATCTTTGGCAGAGAGAACACAGTGTCAGAAGTTGGAGGGTAGAGAAAAGAAACTGGAGTTTAAAATAATAATAAAGGTATGAGTAAATCCAAAAAGGAGGGGCGGGCAAAGGGCACCAAAGAAACTTAACCTATTTTGGAGTCTAAAGAAGTATCTTCTCATCTATATCATTTAACATGTAGCAAAACGCCAAATAACAGTAACTTATGTAATTAAAATATATAATTTATTCAAAACAAACAATTAATTACCTCTTGTGTAAGACCAAGATAGACTATTTAAAAGCAGGTTCTTTCGCCTTTCTAATCCACTCTTCCTTTCATGCAGACATTTTGTATTTGTGTTAAGCTCTCTCCTTATAGGTGCAGGATGACTGTTGTGGTTCATGACATCAAAATTTCATCTAAAGGCAAAAGTGGGGTACCAAATTCTTTTCATTGAAATGCAAGTTCCCTAAAAGATATTTTCTTAAGTCTCATTTGCAACAACTAGGTACACGAGGTCCTTCTGGAAAAAGTCCAGCCATTATTAATATAACAAGAATGGTTATATTGATGTAACCTGGCAGCCAAGGAGAGGGGACTGGAATGCACATGTGTAAACAATGATGACTTCACTGTACTAGTCAGTGGGATGGTAGAACTCATTGAGGGAGCATGTGTACAGTGTGGCCATTGCATTCAAAATGACTGGGTAGAGCAACAAATCTGCATCAAATTTTACATTAAGTTTGAACATTACTCCATGGAAACTATTCATATGATTCAGAAGGCTGTAGCTATGGGCTACTGGTAACTGGGAGCTTCATCCTGACAATGTGCCTGCTCATGCATTACATCTGGTGTGGATTTCTTTGGTGAAACATCAAATCACCCAGGTGACCCAGGACCCCTGAAGCCCAGATTTGGGCCCTGCAACTTCTACCTTTTCCACAAACTAAAAGCACCTTTGAAAGAGAAAAGATTTCAGACCATTGATGAGATTCAGGGAAATATGATGGGGCAACTGATGGCGATTAGAAAAAGTGTGAGGTTCCCAGGTGCCTACTTTGAAGTGAACTGAGGCATAATCGTTCTATGTACAATGTTTCCTGTATCTTATGTCTTCTTCAATAAATGTCTATTTTTCAAAGCACATGGATGGGTACTTTCTGGACATACCATTTTGCATATATAAGATAGATATTATATACATTACATATACCAAATAAGACATAAACCACTAATTGCATATGCTTAGAAAGATTAGGTCAATCAAAACTTTCCAGGAGATGATGAGGTATGACATGACACTCCGTGGCGTGAGTATACCTTGCCATTAGGAAATAGAGGAAATTCTCCCTTCTTTTCTCAGATAGTCCATCTTCAGAATTTGTAGCTCTGAGTGATTCTATCCTTGTTATACTTTCTAAAGAAAAAAGAGAAAAACATTGTTTTCAAATAATAAAACATTGAGAATAAGAAACATCTTTTATGAGGTTTTTAAAGTTATATCTAAAACTAGAATATTCTTGGGATATTAAATCTTTCCATCAATTGGACTAAGACCTGTTTTAGCAAATTTTTGCATAAAATATGAGTGACATTGAATAATCATGATCTATAGGTAGGGATTATTTGCTGTATATAATTTTGAGTTAAGAGAAATAAAGCCATATAGGTTGAATTAAATGATATTTTAACTAATTATTAAATTTGGATAATTAATAAATTTGGATAACATTCATTATACCTGGGTTTCTTAATTAAATCTCACCTAAATAAAAACAGTTATAAGTTCTTTCACTTATGTGTCTTAGCAAAAACTATTTTTCCTTGAATATATTTTTTTTAAATGAGAAGTTGGGAAAATGCCCAAAACACCAAACTAACATGATGACTTGGAGATTTATTTCAAGCTTAAGAGAAGACTTTTTGTAGTAACTTTGATTAAACAATTTATATCAAGATTACTAGGAGGAAAATTTGGTAAGCATCCAATATAATTTTTGTATCTAATATGATTTCAATATACATAGTGATATAACATTTGACCTTTCAGTGACAACTTCATATTAGAAGTCATCATCTGAGTAGTAGATTATCTCCAAAGATAGCTATCAAAATATACCTGTTCCTATATGCAGGTACCTCTTTTCTCACTAAGCGATGATGAGTATTTCCATTCCCATGAAGTCTGGGTTAGTCCTGTGACTTACTTTTACCAATAGAACATGGTGAAATTTCTGAATCTAGGCTTTAAGAGGCTGGTTAGCTTCTACTTTCATTCCGTTGGAACCCAATTACCATTCTGTGAGGATGTAAGTCTAGACTACTGTGGGGAGGAAGGCCAAATGGAGTTCAACCAAGTGCCTAGCTAACAGCCAACATCAATTGCCAGCTATATGAATGAGGCCTTCTAGGAGATCCAGCCCCAGCTGTGCTTCCACATGGCCAGATGAAGGCAACCACATGAATAACTCTAGCCAATAACACATGGAGAGAAAAACCATGTAGCTGAGCCCAGCCAAACAGCGAATCATGAAGAAAAAGTGAAAACATGGTTTTAGGCCACTACATTTTGATGTGGTTTAGTTACAAAGTAATAGATAACCAAATTAACTAAAGCATAAAATGACACCAACCCCTATTCTCATAATTGAAGTCCCAACCAAAAAATAGACACAAAGATTTTTTTAGAACAAAGCCTTAAAGATTCTTAAGTTTTATAGGCAAAATATCTATTATTATAACGTCATTCTCTTTGCCTCTGTTTATTCATATTCAGCTCAATTTTCTTTTTTCAGGGTTAGCAGTGTACATCATGGCTAGAGTATTAGTAAAACTGATTTCCTGTGAGGGGCTTAAATTACTGAAAGACAGAATTAGTCTAAATATTGAACTAAATTTTTTCTAAAACTGCATTTGTAATATAGTGATTATGAAAGTGGACCTTAGAATTTGGAAATAAAGTCTCACTCTGAGACTAAAACAAACACATAAATGAAAATCAACAATTTGTAATAATAAGACACAGGGCGAGTAGACGTTAGTAGCCCATACCCTAAGAAATAATTTATAAATTGTTTGATGGTAAGAACTTGGAAAATGCCTATGTCTGATCAAGGTGACCAGTATATAGTCTCAAGCAGACGTGTCTGATGTGTGATTGATGTAAAAGTACATTTCAGGCTATTCAATCATATGGTACCATGCTTGACTTGAATAATGGTGCTTGTGGGCACTCAAAGAGAAAAATAACTCTGCAGAGCATGGATTCTCAGCTTTTATTCAATGCTGTGCAGGGAAAAAGTACTCTGATTCAAGGGTCTAAAGTTCTTTAGAAAGAAGAATTCCTAGAGTGGAGAAGGTCCGTCCAACAATTCACATAGCTTCATGCTACCATGCCAAATTTCAGTTGGTCTATCAATCTTATGGCCTATACTTTGGGGTTTGAATGAACTATTAGAAGAAATTTGCTTAGGCACATAAGTAGCCCCATATGGGAGTTTTTTTTCATTATAGAAATCAGCAATCCATTGGATTATTGCATACAATTATAAGCATACAATCTTCCTACACAATACATGATAATGGCAAATGAAGAACAGTAGAGCCAATTTTAAGGTGTGAATCTAATGACCATAGTCAGCAGGGTTTATTTCTGGGGAAGCTGTTTTACTCCTGTGCTCAGATTATAAATAAAGTCTGTGATTTAGGAAAATCACAAATGAATATAGGTCATATACCCTTGGGTTTCATATACTTAGTTGAAAACAAATGTTAAACCTATAAATACTAGAATTCTGGAGGATGCATTGGCATCTGGTTCATGCACAGATACTACTTTAAAATTGATTAGTAGTTCTTAGTCACTCTGAACCTCATAAAATCTGGATATGTTTATAAAATCAAATTGTCAGCCCAAGTATTCACAGATATTAATGCTATAATTTGTTATAGAACTTCTCCTCTGCTCAAGCATTTGGTACCATCTCTCCTCTTCCTGTTCCTCCTTCCTCACTTCCTCTCCTTTCTCTTCCACACTTCCTGTCATATATTTCAAAAATCAGTGTAAGTATGATAAGGTAAAAGTTTTGTTTTCTTAACTTTTGTTTCCTACTTACCTATGTTTAAGAAATAGGAGTGGGTGGTTGAGTCACAGGAAATGAATCAAAATGCATAGAGGTTATACCTGGGTCAATAAGCTAAATTTATCAGCTTAGAGTGAGCACTTAAATTTCATAATTTTTTAGTGGCCATTTATGAACAACTGG
The DNA here is from genome assembly GCA_004027735.1 of Carollia perspicillata. Classification (NCBI taxonomy): domain Eukaryota; kingdom Metazoa; phylum Chordata; class Mammalia; order Chiroptera; family Phyllostomidae; genus Carollia; species Carollia perspicillata. The sequence goes on along the minus strand of PVKM010027033.1, from coordinate 8,307 downwards.
TCGAAGTGAAGGTGGGTAAATTGGGTTGATTATAAATTGAGTGATTATACACTCTCACTTGCCTAGGACAGTCCTGGCATGTTTCTGCTATCCAAGCTGATGTTTAGCAATGCTCCCTTTTACTTTCAAAAGTGTTCCATGGTTTGTCATGGAATTTTTGCAATCATCATAATTTTAGAAAATTTTGAAAATAGTTAAGGTGTGAATTGGAATATATATTAAGAGTGAGTTATTGCTTTCTTTTTTATATATGTTAGAAAGTTATGAATGTATACATTGAACTGAATTCCCCAAGAACTAATATTAGTCCATCCTCTAAGGGGCCTGACTGCTCACCAATTCAAGTCTTATCTCAGTCAATGACTTCTCCAGCAACCCACCCCCTTCCTATACACACACCCATCGACAGTTCCAACCTCTTGAAAAAACAAGTTCTAAAGATCTCTGGATTAAAGTTAGTACAGTATAGAACCCAGTACTGAATAATAAAGCAAAGGTTCTTTAACTTTTCATTGTATTAGGCATGAGGAAGGAAGATGGCAATAAACCAAACAGTTATTTAAAAAATTCAAAGAAACCCCATTACCTTCCCCGCAAGAAAGAAATGTAAAAATCAGAGTTTATACATTAGATGACAACTTTTTAAAGTTGTTGAATTGTGGGTAGTTGTAGGAATTCAAATTAAAGACAGCATATATTTGTAACACTAAATGACCTCAATATTCTCTGTTCAGCATTTACCCAAAGGTCTACTCTTTCTCTTTGGGGCACTTCAAGTAATTATCCATGTTTTTGTTTATTGTATTTTAAAGGATTTTTGAAAAATCAATTATTATACAGCAAATAATTATTTTCCCTGGAAATTTCTAATTATGTGACATTTCATTCCACTTCAGTTTCTGTTTATGAAGACATGCCAGTGGAGCATCGGGAGAACAGCGCAGTGTTTTATATAAAACATGGATTCTGGAGTCAGAAGGCCCTCTTCAAGTTTGGCTCTGCCACTCCTTGCTGTGTAATCTTGGAAAAATTATTAACCTCTGTGTGCCTTATAAATGAGGATAATGGACTAACCTTATAGTTTTTTTTTAATGAAAAGTCATTTAAAACTTGTAAAGGGTGTACAATAGTGTCTGGCACATAACATGTACTAGATAATGTTTTTAAAAAATAACAATATACATATAACAAGAGTTTCATTTTAGACTAGCAAAGTGAATGTTCCCTAATTAAATTTTCCAATGTCAATCTATGTCTCAGGTTTTTTACCTCTTTTTTGATAAACAATTAGTCTTAGTATCAAATACTTAACATAATAACAGGGAGGAATGGACAAAAGTGAGAATTTAAAAAATAATATTACCTTTCTCAATTTTCTAATTTTTTAAATAATCTTTACATCTTTGTTGACAGGAAATGTGTGAGTTCTTTCAAAGAACATAATTTAGGAATAATATTTCTATCAAGCACATATACATTGAGTAATGCTGATTGTAAGTGCATGTTGAAATGCATAAAAGGACATAGATGGACTCTCAAAATCTCTTTTCTTCTCCTGGTAATGACAAAAGTATTGGAATAGAGCACTCTATCCTTCGCCGGGGCTGGCTTCATACATCTGACATTTATATAGTGCCCTGGGCTTGGTTTAATACTCTGCTGTTGTTATCTTGAAACTCTGAGTAATATTTGAACCAGGGACCCTCATTTTCATTTTGCACTAGGTTCTATTAATTATATAGCTGGTCCTGCCTTGTACTTCACCAACTATAATTTGAATATTCTCTTACGGAATTATAAATGTCCAAGCAATGTGAGCTTTCTTTCATATTAGCAACAGAGAATATGTTTTTTTAAAAAAATAATAAAATCATGATTAAAACTGTGACTTAACATACAAAATAATTAGTCTGAAATTTTTCAGTTTCCTACTCTGAACATTACTTAAATGGCATATTGTAACATTCCTCAAGTCCAATATGGCTGAGCTGGACACATTTTGCTCCTCTAATATGTCTTAGGTATTAATGGTGCCATCTTCTTTCTAGGCATTATGCTGAAATCCTCAGTCATCTTTGACTCTTCTCCCTGCTTTGCCTCCCACAGCCAATCACTTGCTGAAAATTATTGATTTTCCTTCATAATAACTCTCACTTAAATCTCTTTCTTCCCGTTCTCACAGCCGCACCACACTGGAAGCTCTCATTACTTTCCTTCTAATTTACTCCAATAGCTTCCTTACTGGTTTCCCAATCCAGTCTTGCACACTCCACCCAATTAATTTCACCTATTGCTCTCAGCTTTATTTTCCCAAACTACAGCACTGATCATGTCTCTGCTTGGCTCAGAAATCTTAAAGATGTTCCATTTCCTTCAGAATTAAATCCATATTCCTTAATGTGTCATTTATATCTCTCTGTGAATTAATCACAATCTACTGGCCCAACTTTATCTCTAGATCTCTTCATATAACGTGTATTAAAGTGGCACTGACTCCTCACAGGTAACCAGATTTGCTATGTATGTTTATAATTTTGTTAACTACTAATAATATTTAATCACCGAATAGATTGAGAAATAACAGAGAAGAACTAAGAGCTGAAAAAAGGAAATGAAAATATAAGCAGTATCTGGATCACAATGGGCCGGGTGAACAACATGAGAAGGTGGCTTTTATTTTGAATATGTGAAAACCCACTGAAGAGTTTGAACAGAAGAGTGAGATGATCACCTTTTGTTTAACTAAGTCTTTCGTTACTTTGTAGGACACAGATTGAATGTGGCATGAGATACTGGGGATCTTAATTAGGAAAGTGTATAGGGTAATGGAGTAAAATGGACAAATTTAACAAAATGTTTGTAGGATGTAGAGTCAATAGCATCTGAAGATTGATTGGATATTAAGTGAAGGATGACTATATTCTTCATTTTAATAACTCAGTGACTGATGAGTGCACTTACTAACACGGGCAACCCAGGATGAATAGCAGGTGGTGGTAGAGGTGAGGAGCAGGGCTTGGGTGTGAGGAAAGAGACTGATCGGTTTGGGATGTGATTAGTTATTTAAAGAATGTGTCCTGAATGCAGTGGGAAGAAACACTAAAAGGAGAAAACCCCAAGACAAATGTCACTCATTTAACATTTCTGCATGAGGTCACTTTTAATTAGTTGAGTTAAGCAAAGTTGATTATGTGAAAGATTTCAAAAGTAAAGAAGTAGTATCTTCAAGAGAAACGGAGAATATACAGGTCAGCAACAAAACTGTTTAAAAGGGGATCAAGTAGCAAAATCATAGATTTTATTCTGACTGTAGGTTGCATTTTAATGGTCCAATTTATCCTACTTACATTTTAGATTAATTTTTTAATCTCTTTGGAGAACTGCCAAAAGGAAAATAACCTACCAATTGTGGTGTTTCATTGTTTTGGAAGTTTTATTTATCGACTGAGAAAAACCTTGTGCTAAGTATTCAAATCAAACAAACTTTACATCTTATAGAAATAACAACAATAAGGGAAAGTGAGAGGTCTTCACATGTGAACAGAAAGATGACAAAATCCTCTGAAGGCAATTTCAGACGAAATGATTGCCACATTTTGTTGATCAAAGGTAATTCTCCCTTTAGATTTCTGCATGGTATTTAGCTCTCAGATAATGGTAAAAGATATTACACACCCTTCCACCTGGTATTACGGCAGGCACAGCAATAATGAAGACAGATTAGTGCTATTTACCTACTGACACTGACAAGAGTAGCTTGTCTTTGTTCCTCTATTTTATCATTAAAGTCTTGTTTTTCAGCATTACATCACCTGAAAACAGCACGCTGCAGTTTTGAATACCAAAGGAAAGGTGTTCAAATAACATTACTGGCTTGGATCATCTCCCAACTAAAACCCAGGAAATTCAAACTTAATGCTTTTTTATGTCCTTAAATTACACTTTTATGGAAACATAATGAGCTTGGAAACAACATTTTTTATGACAGAAAAACATATAGAATGGGAAGATAGAGAGATAAGTTCCTGTATTATAAATACATACAGATGATATTTTGATTTATTTTACAGATTGCAAAATTTCAAAGAAAGTTACCTGAACACTCATGTTCACCCTAACATCATATACTCTCTCACTGATGCTAGATAGATAAGAGATGAAGTTGAAAAACAGGTTAAATTTTCTGACAGAGTACATTGACAGGAAAAATGTACTCATGGAATTGAAAAAATTCCACTTGAGAATCACTTAAACATTTTATTCTGGAGTCTGGTAATTTGTATTGCTTTATCTCTGATTTCTCTTAGTGCCCAAGAACATTGGTAGCATTTTTATTATTCTTTTCTCCCTTCAAGAGCGTACCTTATTTACCCCAAACACAAGTCTTTGATGCAAAATATGAAGATCTCTGATAAAGTCCAACTGAATTATATCATCCTGCCTTACTCCTGTCAGCTGTCACTGTTAGTTCCTCAAAGCACTTAATGAGATTTGTTCAGCTTCACCTCTGCTTCAGAAACCCAGCTTGACCTATGGAATGCTATACTAGTTCAAGGGTTCTTCTTTTGGCAAAATAAAGGGGGCATTTGCCGATGAGCTCAGGCTTATAGTAGCCATGATGTCAAATCTCTTAACTATAATTTAGGTATGACTTACTTGGAACTATTGTCAAATATCATAGCCTGTAGCGGGGACTTGTGTTGATATTACTTAAGTTCTTTCTGACAACCAAGTGTTACCTCAAAAGGTAACTAGTACCCAGTCTGTTTTTCCTCCTCATTAGTGACCACTGAAACATCACTTCCCCTTTATATCACTTCAAAGTTGTACTTTCATTAGTTTCCTACGTAACAGAGTAAAATGCTTGATCTCTCTGTCTTGTTCAAGCCTGCTTTGTTCCCATGGCCTTCAGATTAACAGCTTCTGCTTACTCTTCTATGTAGACATGTTAATCAGAGAATTTCTAGCAGTGGCCTGAGGAATAGGGAAGTATGTATTGCTTGTTAGAGATTTGCAGGAATCTTGTGACTTGACTCACAGCAACTAGCACTGTCTTCCTCCATCCTGGTGCTGGTGCCCAGATGTCCGTGGTCATCAGTCACCTCTTGCTCCTCCTTCCCTTGACATACAAAAGCCTGAACTCTGTGTTTTCTTAAAATGAATTTGGGACTGAGGGTCCCATCTTCATGGTTGGCACCTTTTCAAGTAATAAAGCTTTCCTTACTCTGAACTCAGACGTTTTGAGTTTTGGACATTGAAAGCATTTGGCACATGGACTTTAACTTATTCTTACCTTGCTTTCCATCTCTTCTTGAAAACCTCAAGGCAGAGACTATGTTTTCTCATGAACATAAATGCAAAACAAAAAGCAATAAATGAACAAACAAAACAAGCTCATGGACACAGCCAACAGTGTGGTGGTGATCACAGGGGAAAGGAGGTGGGGGTAGGATGAAGAGGATACAGGCGGTCAAATATGTTGTCCCAGAAAGAGACCAGATTTTGGGTGCAGAGCACACAATGGGATGCACAGATGATGTGTAATGAACTTGTATACTGGAAGTCACATAATTATTAACCAATGTTACACGGAAAATTAAATTAAAAAATTAAGACTTTTTTCAATAAACTGAGTGAGAGACTATATCATACCACAATGATGAGTATGCTACATTCACACAAATTAAGCCTTAGAATGGGGGCGGGGGGAGCAATAGCATCAGAATGGCTTCTTGATTGACCTTTTGCTGGAAGGATTATTAGTTCATCCAGAGAGCATATCATTCCTAAACAAGTTGTATGGGTTCCGTCAAGAGTGGGAAACAATTTTCCTTCTACCTTTCTAAGTTTTTCTGACTGGACTACTAACCAAATTAACATAAGACAGATTAACAGAAGAAAATTTATTATGTTATATACATGCAGGGTTTCTACGAGAATATGAGACAAGAGGGCACGGGCAGTTGAAGGTTATACATCATTCTCAATGACGGAGAGGGAGACAGAGGTCTGGGACTCCAAAGGGAAAGTAGGCAATTCGTAGGTAGATGGGAAGAAGCAAATATGTGGTAAACTCATTTTTGCTGGGCTGCCCAGAAGCAGTAAGAAATGGGAATCTAATAAACACACTTTTGCTTGGATCCTCCTTCCGCTCTGCACTTCATTGGTACATGCGAAGGTGGATATAATAAGGTGAGCAGGTCCCTCGCTTTACACAGTTTTTTCTATCTAAATTCCTTTAGGCAGGTAAGGTTGGAGGTGGGCGTCAAAGGTTGTTGCTTTGTCTTTGGTTTCTTAAAAATAATCTGCTTAATAATCAGTATACCAAAATAAATATTTTAGGGTGACAAATTCTGTTTTCCCAAAGTTCTTTCCTCTATAAAGAACTATAGAACTGAAGTTTTTTCCTGATACGATAAGAAGTCTCAGGAGTGCTCTAGAAATTGGAAAAATAAATAAAAGTTGCTGTGGACCATGTCATTGGACCCCATTACAATTTCAAAGAGATGTTTGTAAATAATTTCTTTTTGAACTGAATCACTTAAATATGGTATCTTTTTTTTCACACTAAACCATGCAGGAAAAAGTTTTACAAAAAATACAGTATATATAACTTAATATTTGAGAAAAACATTTCTCAGACTGCAGCAACTTTCAGGATAGAAATTTGTGTCCACAGGGTTTCTCAGACAGTCATGCCAGTAGTAAGAAAAGTAATAACATATCTGTAGAGATGGGTCAGGAAATAATTTACAAAGTGGAAGAAACTTCTTTACATATGGGAAGAGAACTTTACAATTTCGCATGATGATGTTAATAGTGAATTTATAAAAACCCTTTCTCAGAGGTGGCTAGCTGCTCAGCTTTCTTTGAAAGTTACATCTAATTAATCTCTGCTCCGGGGGAATGTATATTTCCTTTTCAAGTTATGAGAATCTCTGTGAAGGAGACACAGACTGGGTGGGCAAATGTGATAAATATATTTTCATCTATCCTCTCATACCCTTCATTTCTGCTCCTTTCTGTGAGATATTTAATGTTTAGTTTGTCCGTGTCATTATAAGATATGTGAGATACTGTTCTTTTGTCCAGTCAGTTTCTAGTTTGCTGGATTCAAGGAAGATGTGGTAGCCTTTAAATAAATTGTAAATAAGACTGAAGGGTAGAAATGCATATTTTCATAAATTGGTCTCTTTTATTATTCTTTAGGAAATTTTAAATCATAAAGAAATACCGATTATATCTCACAGCAGGACCAGTTAATTCAATTCATTAATCCTTTCCTTGCATAAAACATAGCGCAAATCACTGAAGCAAATTAGTGAAACAGGCACATTTTGAAAGAGTATATTAAACAAGTCCTTTGAAGACACTAAAGCAATATATATTCCATTTCTAAACAGTTTCTTTAACAAGACTATTTGCAACCAAACAATCTTACCACAAATAATGAGAAGCCGGATATGGGATCTTACACCTCCAGGTCAGCAGTTCAAATCTGGCCTAGATCAGTAATGACTAAAAATCATTACCAGTGGATGGTTTCATAATTTTCTCAATAAATGAGTCAGCGGACTTGGTTGCACTCTGTGTGTTAGAAGACAGGTGCCCAGGTAACAAATCATGTCACATCATGCATGACACACCCTTGATCACATTGAAATGAAATGACATTTTTGTTGGTTATTTCGTTAAATTGGCTCAATATTTACTGAAGTGAAAACCATATAGCCACGATGCGTTCACAAATCATGTCCATTAATGTATAACCCGATTTTGCTTAAACATACAGTGTAAATATTTTTTTCTTGAGTGAATACCCTTAGAACTATGATCCTAAGCAACCTAAATTTCCTATTTACATGATATATTCAGGAAAGAGCTGGGAGATTTCAGACATACATTATTTTCAACACTAAGGTTTTTATATTACTTAATAGATTTATTCCAATGCATGGCATAATACTATGAATTGGAAAACTGCCCTTTTGTTCATTTTCCCAACTAGAGCAGGGAAAGAAATTTGAGTTGTTTTAAAATCTTTTACTTATTCTTCCAATGATATTCCAAAGAAAACATGCCATTGAGAACTGTGGTATGCTTCACATAGGTGAAATGACTCTCAGTGGAAAATCAGGGTGGTTCCTGGAAGTGATGGAATTCAGGGGACACTATCTGACAACAGGGTACTTGGCATATTATTAATACATGTTTCATTGAACTAGGGTCCCCTTTTCTCCACATCCTCTCCAACACTTATTGTTTGTTGCTTTGTTTATGATGGCCATTCTGACTGGTGTAAAGTGG
>PVKM010027032.1:0-19005 GCA_004027735.1 Carollia perspicillata | reverse complement strand
TGTTATTCCCTCCCTTCTGGTTACTGTCAGTTTGTTCTTAATTTCAATGTCTCTGATTATGTTTTGCTTTCTTGATTGTCATGTTGATTAGGTTCCACATACAGGTGAGATCATATGGTGTTTGTCTTTTACCAACTGGCTTATTTCACTTAGCATAATGCTCTCCAGATCCATCCATGTTATCACAAAGGGTAGGAGCTCCTTCTTTCTTTTGTTTATGTCTTCTTTCTGCTGCATAGTATTCCATTGTGTAAATGTGCCCTTTTTTATTATTTTATTGTTGTTCAGTTACAGTTGTCTGTATTTACCACCTCCCCCACTCCCCCACACACCCCAGGCATCCCCACCTCCCTCCCTTGCTTCCACACCTCCTTGGTTTTGTCCATGTGTCCTTTCTAGTTGTTCCTGAAAACCCTTCCCCTACTTCCCTCCATTATCCCTTTCCACCTTCCCTCTGGTTACTGTCAGATTGTTCCTAATTTCAATGTCTCTGGTTATATTTTGCTTCCTTGTTTGTTTTGTTGATTAGGTTCCACTTATAGGTGAGATCATATGGTATTCACCCTCACTGCCTGGCTTATTTCAATTAGCATAATGCTCTCCAGATCCATCCATGTTACCACAAAGGGTAGGAGCTCCTTTCTTTCTGCTGCATAGTATTCCATTGTGTAAATGTACCATAGTTTTTGATCCATTCATTTACTGATGGGCACTTAGGTTGCTTTAAGCACTTGGCTATTGTAAATAACACTGCTATGAACATTGGGGTGCATAGGTTCTTTTGAATTGGTGATTCAGGATTCTTAGGGTATAATCCCAGTAGTGGAATTATTGGGTCAAAAGGCAGTTCCATTTTTAGTTTTCTGAGGAAATTCCAGGCTGTTTTCCACAGTATCTGCACCAGTCTGCATTCCCACCACAGTGCACTAGGGTTCCCTCTTCTCCACATCCTCACCAGCATTTATTGTTTGTTGATTTGTTTATGATGGTTACTCTGACTGGTGTGAAGTAGTATCTATTGTAGTTTTAATTTGAATCTCTTTGATGGCTAGTGATGCTGAGCATCCTTTTATATTGTCTCTGGGTCCTCTGTATGTCCTCCTTGGAGAATTATCTGTTGAGGTCCTTTGCCTATTTTTTAATTGGGTTGTTTGTTTTCCTGGAGTGGAGTTGTGTGAGTTCTTTATATATAATTTTGGAGAACAAACTCTTGTCTAAGGTATCATTTGCAAATACAGTTTCCCATATTGTTGGTTCGCTTTTCATTTTGCTGATGTTTTCTTCAGTGTGCAGAAGATTTTATTTTGATGAAGTCCCATTGGTTTATTCTTTCCTTTATGTCCCTAGCTCTAGGGCACATATTGGTGAAAATATTGCTGCGTGGAATATTAACATTTCCTACATATGTTCTCCTCAAGGATTTTTATGGTGTCATGACTTATATTTAAGTCTTTTATCCATCTTGAGTTTATTTTTGTGTATAGTGTAAGTTGGTGATCAAGTTTCATTTTCTTTTTGCATGTAGCTGTCCAGATCTCCCAACACCATTTGTTGAAGAGGTTATTTTTACTCCATTTTATGCTTTGGCCCCCTTTGTCAAATATTAAGTGACCACAGAGACTTGGGTTTATTTCTAGGCTCTCTATTCTATTCCATTGATCTATGTGTCTGTTCTTACACCAGTACCAGACTGTTTGATTACCATGGCCTTATAATATAGTCTGACATCAAGTATTGTGATCCCTTCTACTTTGTTCTTCTTTCCCAAAATTGATGTGGCTATTCAAGGTCATTTATGGTTCGATATAAATTTTTGAAGTGTTTGTTCTATATCTGTGAAATATGCCATTGGTATTTCAATAGGGATTGCATTGAATCTATAAATTGTTTTGGGTAGTATGGACATTTTGATGATGTTAATTCTTCCAATCCATAAAAACAGTATATGTTTCCATTTGTTTGTATCTTCCTTAATTTCTTTCTTCAGTATTGTGTAGTTTCTGAGTACAGGTCTTTTACCTCCTTGGTTAGGTTTATTCCCATGTACTTCATTTTTCTTGTTGCTATATTGAATGGTATTTTTTCTTAATTTCTGTTTCTCATATTTCATTGTTGGTGTACAAAAATGCCTTTGATTTATTAATATTGACTTTGTATCCTGCTAGTTTTGCCAAATTCACATACTAGGTCAAGTAGTTTTTTGCTGGTATCTATACAGTTTTCTATGTATGCTATCATGCCATCTGCAATCAGTGACTGTTTTACTTCTTACTTTGCAATCTGGATGCCTTTTATTTCTTTTTCTTGTCTGACTGCTGTTGCCAGGACTTCCAATACCATGTTGAATGGAAGTTGTGGAAACAGACGCCCTTATTTTGTTCCTAACCTTAGTGGGAAAGCTTTTAGTTTTTGCCAGTTGAGTATGCTGTTGGCTGTAGGTTTCTTGCATATGGCCTTTATTATGTTGAGGTATGGTCCCTCTACTCCCACTTTGCTGATTTTTTTTATCATAAATGGGTGCTGTACCTTATCAGATGCTTTTTCCACACCTATTGATATGATCATGTGATTTCTATCTTTCCTTTTGTTTACGTGATGTATTACGTTTATTGATTTGTGAGTATTGTGCCATTCTTGCATCCCTGGTATGCATCCCACTTGATCATGGGGTATGATCTTTTCAGTATATTGCTGGATATGTTTTGCCAATATTTTGTTGAGGATTTTATTGTCTACATTTATCATCGATATTGGTCTATAATTTTCTTTCTTTGTTGTATCTTTATCTGGCTTGGGGATTAGTATGATGCTGGCTTCAAAAGAAGAGTTTGAGAGTCTTCCCTGTTCTTGGATTTTTTGCAACAATCTGAGAAGGATAGGGGGAAAATACCACTCTATTTTTCTTCTCCTTTGCTTATTTCTATTTACTTTTTCAGATGGCTCAAGGGAAACGTCAATTCTTCTTGATATACATATTAACATATAACACCTATACATGTTAACTTGGATGAACCTCAATTAATCTAAGGTTCTCTCAGACTGCTTTTCTGCATGTGGTGGGGGCAGAGAAACTGTCCCCAGTGCCAGCTCTTCTTCCTATCCAGTGAATTTCTACTCACTGGAGAAGAGAGATAACAAAGTAATAGCTACAACACAAAACCAAAACAAGTAAGTGCTATGAAAGAAGTAACATTCTTATTCTACAGAAGAGTATGCATATGAAAACAACTTGTTATTAGAGAAGAGAATTTCAAATAGTGCATTATTAAAGACTTGTCATTTGAACTGACTTAATGAATAAATATTCAATTTCTACTTATTTGTTTAAACCGTACTCTTTTCTTAAAAACAACTTTACAGGTCTACTGAAAAGTAAAATATTATACAGCTAATGCAAAAAAAATTTTAAAAGATAGGAAACAGAATATGGAAGTTAAACACTAGGTAATATCAGCTCAGTGGCCATGACTGAATTTCTTGAACAAAAGAAGAAACTCAAATAGCTTGGTAACAATATGAAAAAGGAGAAAAGGCAGTTATTCAAGGAATTAAAAGGTTACCTTCATGTCAAACTCTAAGGGATCTCTTTGTGAGAGATAATTCTAGAAATATTAATATAATAAAATTTAATTTTCACAGCTAATAGGGATGTAAAATTCACACAGTTATTTCTGAAAATAAGCTTGGATTGACAAAAAATACCCTTCAATTCATTAATGGCTATTAATCAAGGTACTAGTTAGCTAGTCCAAGTAGTTTTTAAATGGCTAAAGAATTAATAAGATTTTGATATGCAGAAGAGAAAAGGGGTATTCGGGATAAGAAATTAGTAGGGGCAACTATTTTAAGATGCTAATAAATGATATGTGTAGGAGACAGTAATGTATCTGAAATGTGAAGAGCATTAGAAGGATGTGGTAAATTAAACTACAGGGAAAAAATGGCACTTGGGCCTTAAACCTTGTATCAAGAAATAAAGATTGTACTGTTGACAAATTGGGAGCCCTTTGAAAGTTTAGAGGTAAAGAATTACAGATCTGACTATGTCTTAAAATGTTAATCTTGTTAATAAAATACATATTTAAAAAGGTAAAATACCAGAGGATATTATTGAGGATATATATATATATATAATAAATCACTATTTAAAATGATTTGTACATATAATGTAAGTATAGGGAAGTATTCCATTGACACTTAACCGTGGTTAATCCTTATTTAAACATTTCTATTTAAGGCCATAGGAAAACTATCTGATTCAGCATCTTTCTCTGAATTTCCTTTTTAGCTTCTCTACTCTAGTTTCAAATGGCTAAATTCCCAGGTGGTATTTGGACTCTCATCTAGCTGCTATGCTAGTCTTGAGAGAGAGAGCAGTCTCCAACCACATCTTTATATTCTGTGTATTTAACAAAAGAAAGTATCTTTTCTTATGATTTAAGCTGCCGCTAAAGTTGATCATAAAGAGCATATTTGTATATCACTTGCCAGAGCATTTTTCACCAATCATAAGCATATCACTTACACACCTTCAGCTATCTTTAAGCATTAAAACTTAAAAATTAAACTAGTCAGTGGAGATGGGAGGGAGTAACAAAGAAAGAATTGTAAATTGTGTTTTTACGTTTACTTTTCTATTTCTATCAGTGTTACCTTACATTCTTCCACACTCTTCCAATATAACCATAGGTGATACCAGTCAGTGATTTCTGACCTGTATATTCCCCATATCTTTCCCCACTTTACCATTTTTATCTATCTATTCATTTGTTTATTACTAACCCAAAGACAGGCTTATTGATTTTAGAGAAAGGGGAAAGGAGGGAGAGAAATATCAATGTGAGAGAGACACATCCATCGGTTGCCTCTCTAATGCACCTCAACTGGGGGCAAACCTGCAACCTAGGCATGTGCCCTGACCAGGAATTGTACCTGCAACCTTTTGGTCTATGGGACGGTGCTCCAACCAACTAAACCACACCAGACAGAGCTCCCTTCTACCATTTTTAAAATTTAATTGATCACCTTTATTGTCACAGCTACAAGAGGCAGTTCCCCTTTTTCACCTTTTGTCCCTAGCTTCACTGTTTTCATCTTAGCCTTTCCTGGTGGGGGCCATATCAATCTTTGAATACCTGAAGTATCAACTCAGAGACTATTCTTTGGTAAATAGGAGTTCATTGCTTTCTCTAAATGAAACCCTTATCAATCTCAACTATGTAAAATAAAACTTCAAGATCTTATTTACTCTTATTATTAAGTATTACTATTTACAAAATTTCTCTTTATTCTAGGGCAGCAAGTATTAGAAGATAATACCACTTAAACTTTATGTCATTAAAAAAAGAGTTTTCTAAGGAAAGTGTGACTAGTGTCTTTAGAGACCCTAAGGACAATGAGTCTAGACAAAAGCACAGAGCCTAAAGAAAGGAAAAGAAGTTCAGATGGAGGTGGCTATACAATATAGGTAACAGGCACCAAAGGATGTAAGATGTCGTGAAGGGTCCCAAAATGGGCAGTCGAGGCAGAATTCTCACTCAGGAAAACAACCTAGAGTTGGAACTGGTGCAAGAATTAACAGGCATTGTGAGTCACTGAGTTAGAATCAGGCATGTTCAAATGATAAGAGTATTGGTAACATACAAAGATTAAAAGTAAAAAACAGACACAAAGTCACAACAGTGTTTCAAATATTTCAGCAGAAATCACTTACCTCATCATAATAAACTCTCAGTTCAGCTCTTTTAGATTTCAAGTCCCAGAATACCACAGTACCATTTTCATAACCTATTAGCAGCTGGAAAACATTAGAACAATCACTTTGTAATTCGAACATTAATTTTAACTTGTTCCAAATAAAGTTTAAAGTTAATACAATAAAGTAAAATCATACTACATAATACAATGTTATTTAGAATATCGGTTTTTCCAGATCCTGAATATAGGTTACCTACATTTTTAAAAATTGGCAAATAAGCTACTTCACTATAAACATTTACCAATTAAATCTGCCTCATTCCAAAGAGATACTGAGGAAATATGTAAAAATACATGACAACATTAAAATAAGAAAACGGAAACAAAAGAAAAAGGGATAGATAATTGAAGATGCAATAAAAGATCAAATGAGGTAGTTTAAAATTATGTATAATGCCATTCAATCCTATGCACTTCAGACACATGGCCACAAATTTGACAAGTTTCCTTATATGAAATCCTATTTATTCCTTGATTTATAGCAGCATTTTAAACTCAAATGTATGAACACTCAGAAGTTCACAAAAGTGTTCTATAGATTCAGATCATTTAAAATGCTTAATATTTGTTTATAAATCAATAAGTAAGACTATTAAAATATATGTAACACATATTCTTCATATAATATGTTATAATATGTTCTTCATTTTATAATAAAAGAACCTGAGAACAGATGATTAGAAGATCATATTCAAGACGCAAGGGAATGGGGGATAGGGGCTAAGTGGAGGTGGACAAAGTGAAGAGAATACTGTTTAATGGCACAGATAATAAAAATAAAGTAAAAAAAGGCTCAACCAGTGCTAGCCATGCTGATGATCTCTGCTATGATTCTGATTCTATGTTTCATTGGTTTAAAAATATATACTGGTTAAAAAAAACAGAAAGAATAAAAATATGCCAGTGTTCAAATGATAATATGTCCCATGGATTTGCCTTAGGCTGACTTTCTAGAAACTTATTAGTAGTACTTCCCTTATTAGTAGTACTACCTTATTAGTAGTACAGATGAAAATTGTACAGTGTGGTGTTTCTATATTTAAAAAAAACCCACCAGTGGTAAAACAGAAAACACTGTGGTGATTATCAGCTACTCCTACATAGCATCCTGAGATTTAATCACTTACCTCAACATTTAATAACAGAACACAAAGTATAACAAACCAGCTAGTAATTTTAACAGGAAATAAACAAAATTTCAAATATCAGGTCAGGAAAACAATGCATATTTATTTTGAAAGCTATAACAATACTTAAATGTTTTGAAAAATAATTGAGCTTCTTTACAAACTAAATTAAAATAAAGTAAATGGCATAATGACTAAATTAAAGAGACAAATTTATATGTAAACTTAAAGAATATTTCTTAAAATAGTCCCATTTGATTACTTTTTCCTTTAATTCCCTTGCCCGAGGAGATATATGGGCAAAAATATTGCTACGTGGAATAGTTAAAATTTTACTGCCTATGTTTTCTAGCAGTAAACATGCTGGTATCATGACTTCTATTTAAGTCTTCTATCCATGTTAAGTTTATGTTGGCATATGGTGTAAGTTGCAATCTAGCTTCATTATTTATTTATTTTTTTTTGCATGTACCAATCCAATTCTCCCAACACAATATATTGAAGAGGCTATTTTTATTCCATTGCATGCTTGTGCCCCCTCTGTCAAATATTAATTGACCATAGAGACTTGGGTTTATTTCTGAACTCTCTCTTCTATTTTGTTAATCTACATGTCTGTTCTTATGCCAATACCAGGCTGTTTTGATTACAGTGGCCTTACAGTATAGTTCTATATCAGGTATTGTGATCCCTCCAACTTTATACTTCTTTCTCAAGATTGCTGAGGTTTATTCAGGTTCTTTTTGGTTCCATATAAATTTTTGGAGTATTCATTTTAGATCAGAGAAATATGCCATTGGGATTTCAATAGGGATTGCATTGAACCTATAGATTGCTTTGAGTAGTACGCACATTTTAATGATATTAATTCTTCCAATTCATGAACATAGTATATCTACATCAAATTAAAAAACCTCAGCATGAATAAAGAAATCATCATCCAAATGAAAAGGGAACTGACTGTATGGGAGAACATATTTGCCAATGATACATCAGACAAGGGTTTGATCTCCAAAATGTATAAAGAACTTATACAACACAACACCAGGAAGACAAACAATCCAATTAAAAAATGGGCAAAATTTTGAATAAACACTTCTCCTAGGAGGACATATAAATAACCCATAAACATATGAAAAGATGTTCAACATCACTAGCCATCAGAGAGATGCAAATTAAAACCACAATGAAGCACCACTTCACACCTGTCAGAACAGCCTTCATTAATAAATCAACAAACAATAAGTGCAGGAGGGGATGTGGAGAAAAAGGAACCCTAGTGCACTGTTGGTAGGAATGCAGACAATTGCACCTACTGTGAAAAACACTATGGAATTTCCCCAAAAAATGAAAAATGGAACTGCCTTTTGACACAGTGATTCCACTGCTGGGACCACACCGTAAAAATCTGAAAACACCAATTCAAAAAACGTATGCATCCTGATTTTCACAGCCACCCTATTTACAGTAGTCAAATGCTGGAAACAGTCTAAGTCCTCATCAGTAGACGAGTGGATAAAAAATCTGTGGTGCATTTACACAATGGAATACTATGCAGCAGAAAGAAAGAAGGAACTCCTACCTTGTGTGTCAGCATGGAAATGGAGATTATGCTAAGTGAAACAAGCCAGTCAGTGAAAGACAAATACCATATGATATGACTTATAAGAGGAATATAATGACCAAAATAAACTAATAAGCAAAACAGAACCAGAGACATGGAAATATGGAACAGACTGATAGCAGCCAGAGGGGTTGGGGGAGCAGTAAAGGTGTAAAGAAGGGGAAGGGACTAGACAAAGAACTGTATGAATGACCCATGGATTAACTGTGGGAGTGGAGGTTAGGCTGGGTGGAGAAGAGCAAAGGGGGAAAATCTGAGACAATTGTAATAGGATAACAATAAAAAAGAATTAAAAAAGAATATTTCTTAAAATAAAATTTACATAAAGTCATACATACTGTATTAAGATGTGTTTTAACTTTAAATCAATTATTTTTATGTACCAGAGAAAATAATGAATAATAAAATCAATTCCTATGTAGTTATGAAAACAATTCATACAGCATGCATGGAAACTAGATTTGTAAATCTAAAAAGTTTGAAAAATCTGACTTAAGTGGAAAATGAATAATATAACCTTTCATAATCTGAGCTCCAAAATTTAATAAAATAGTACAGTAAAATGTTATTTTTTCAAAGTAAACATCTGAAAAGTGGAGATTGTAAAACATTATTAACAATAGCCTCGGTAAAATAACAAAATATAAAATACTGAACCTCAAAATGTCATAAATTATTGAGATAATTATAAGATTATAGAACAGGAACTATAAAGAGATGAGAATCACTTGAGAATTGAGACAGAGAAAAGCAGCCCCTGATACCGAGGAGATATCAGACAAGGTCATTCTGTGACCATGATGGACTAAGACAAAAACAAGATCACTCTGAAATCATGTCTGACTGAAACATGGACATTACCCAACCACAAATATATAGCATTACATATTATATATTTTATGTAATTATACATATATTTAATTCTAAAAATGCCTCCCATAATAAATGTAAGTACCATAAAGGCAAAGAAGTAGGGTGACTTCTTCACTACTATTTCATCAGAACTTGGAACACTATTTGAGGAAAATAGGTTATCTGATAAATATCTGTTAAATTATTAAACACCAAAGAATCAAAATCATAGATACTATGTTCTCTAACAGCAAAATAAAATTAGAAGTCACTGACAAAAGTATTTTGAAAACTAAAAAATATACTTGTAAATAGCTCATGGTAAAGAAGAAATCATAAGGAAATATAAAATATAAACCTAAACAAAAATATCTTATATTGAAACTAGTAGGATGCAGATAAACATTTGTCAACAAAGAAATTTATAGTTTCAACAAAGAAATTTATAATTTCATATATACAAGGTCTTTCCAGAAAGTATACAGCCATCTAATATAAAAAATAGAGACATTTATTGAAGAAGATACAGGAAACAAGAAACATTATACTTAGGACAATGACACCTCAGTGGCCTTCAAAGTAGGCATCTTGGGACCTCACACAGTTCCCCCCAACTACAGCACAATGTTCCCTCTGTTCTAGTAGCAAAAGCCATGGAATGAATTTTGTCAAGATCATACGTCAAAATCCCAGACACAGTAGTTTTTGGAATCCCTAGATCAGCTTCTAGTTCTCACACTGTCAGTTGCTGATCTTTGTTAATTGCAGCCTGTGCATGTTCAACATTCTCAGGTGTTCTGCTTGTTGCAGGTCTTCACTTTCAACAGATTCTAGACCATCTTTGAAGCATTTGTGCCACACTTTTGTTTGTGTTCTACTCATCTAGATTGTTTGGATTGTCCCTACATCTTCTGAATCATCCAAATAGTTTCCATGGAGGAATGTTCAAGCTTAACATGAAATTTGATGCAGATTTGTTGCTCCACTAGCTTAGTCAATTTGAATGCAAAGGCCACACAGTACACATACCCACTCAATGGCATCTACTGCCCCACTTATTAGTACAGAGAAGTCATTATTGTTCATGCATGTGCATTCCAGC
The DNA here is from genome assembly GCA_004027735.1 of Carollia perspicillata. NCBI lineage: Eukaryota > Metazoa > Chordata > Mammalia > Chiroptera > Phyllostomidae > Carollia > Carollia perspicillata. Next base: position 8,543 of record PVKM010027032.1, on the reverse strand, counting down.
ACACTCTTCTCGGCTGCCAGGTTACGTCGAACTCGCACAACCCATTCTCATTATATTAACAATGGCTGGCTTTTTTCCGGAAAGACCTCATGTATAGACAGAAAATTCTGTTTACTGATACAATCATTTGACTTCAGAAAAAAATTTTAAATAACAAACTTCAGGAAATAGAAGAAAAATTATGAGTCATTGTATCCAAGAGCAAAAAAAACCTTTCACTTATTTGACTATAGTTGTGTATTTGCAAAGTCTTCCATACATAGATTTTCTTGCAAATTTTATAGCTACCCATATTTTTTGGACCATAACCTGTACCTAGGCTTTAGAGGTGGAAAACAGGGAAAAAATTTTTGAAGCAAAACATGTGGAAAAATATTTAATATCATAAATAACACAATATTTCACCAATGTAAATGTAAACAGAACTCAATAGTAGCATTAACAACCATTATTCCCCCCCAAATTTGGGGGTGGGAATGAATTTTATAGTCTGAAAAATATGGTAATTGACTTTTTGGTTGCTATTTTTTTTGTTTTTGATTCTCATACAACTATCTAGTGATTCACATTCTAAAACTAGAAGTCGGAATGTCTCTATGTATCTGAATGCCAGGGCTTCAAAATCAAGACGAATTTTGCTACTGGTTGCTATTTTATATGGGATCTTCTCTTCATTGTCTCTTCTAGAGCGTATTGGTTCTATGGCTGGATTTTAGTATGCTACTTTCTAAATTCTTTTACCATTTGTATTTATTTCAATGTTGATTTTGGTAGGCATTTCAGATATGTTATCACATAACCTACAATAAAGAGTATTTTACTTCTTCCTTTCCAACTTGTATTCTTTTTTTTGCACATGTATAACTACATTACTAAAAATCCTATGGCATTAAAAATAGTGGAGAGGGTGAGCATCCTTGCTTTCTTCCTGACTTTAGTGTCAATTCCTGTAGTGTTTTCCCATTCAATGAGGTCCTAGATTCTATACATTTTCACGTATATTTAGTTAAAGAAGTATGAATTAATTTATTTTTTCAAGAAGGGAAAGGGTCATCAAGGAACATGTATAAAGGACCCATGGACAAAGACAATGGGGGGAAGAGGACTGAATGTAGGAGGTGGGGGTGGATAGGGCAGAAGAAGGTAATGGGGAAAAATGAGGACAACTGTAATCAAACAACAATAAAAAATTTAAAAAATAACTTTCTTTTGTCAGTAATAGGTGTTTAATATTTTAATAAATATTTTTATTAAAGTATTGAGTAAACTACACCAATTATAGATGTTTTTAATGAATTATGATGAAATGACCATAAGAAATGATACACAGGTCAGGAAACAAGATAGAAAAACAATAAAAAAAAAAAAAACAAGACACTCAGAAGCCTATTTCACACCCTTACCCAGTCAATATCCTCATCATCTCTAAAGATAACTACTATCCTGACTTCTAGAACACTATAGGTCACTAGTATCAGTTTTTGAATTTTATATATACTTTATACATTCTTTTGTTTGGCTCCTATTTTTTCTTTCTTTAAATCATTTATTATTATTATTGTATTACAGTTTCTCAATTTTTCCCCCTTTGCCCTCTGTTCACCCCAACCCTACATGCACAATCAATCCCCACACTGTTGTCCATGTTCATGGGTCATTCATACATGTTCTTTCTCTAGTCCCTTCCCCTTCTTCCACAACTGTCCCCCTTGCCCCTGCCCACTGGTCACTTTCAGACTGCTCCATGTTTCCATGCCTGTGGTTCTATTTTGCTTATTAGTTTATTTTGTTCATTAGATTCCTCTTATAAGTGAGATCATATGGTATTTGTCTTTCACGAACTGGCTTATTTCACTTAGCATAGTATTCTCCAGTTCTATCCATGGTAACACAAAAGGTAAGAGTTTCTTCTGTCTTTCTACTGCATAGTATTCCATTGTGTAAATGTACCACAAATTTTTGACCCATTCATTTACTGCTGGGCACTTGGGCTGTTTCCAACACTTGACTATTGTAAATAGTGCCACTTTGAACATACAGGTGCGTAAGTTCTTTGAATTGGTGTTCCAGGATACTTAGGGTATATTCCAAGCAGTGGCTGGGTCAAAAGGTAGTTCCACTTTTAACTTTTTGAGGAAATTCCATAGTGTTTTCCACAGTAGCTGAACCTGTCTGCATTCCTACCAACAGTCCACTAGGGTTCCCTTTTCTCCATATTCTGTCCAGCACTTGTTTGTTGATTTATTAATAAAGGCTGTTTTGACAGGTGTGAGATGGTATCTCATTGTGGTCTTCATTTGCATCTCGCTAATGGCTAGTGATGTTGAGCATCTTTTCATATGTTTATGGGCCATTTATATGTCTTCCTAGAAGTGTCTATTCCAGGTTTTGCCCATTTTTTAATTGGATGGTCTGTCTTCCTGGTGTTGTGTTGTATGAGTTCTTTATATATTTTGGAGACCAAACCCTTGTCCGATGTATCACTGGCAAATATGTTGTCCCATACAGTCAGTTCCCTTTTCATTTGGATGATGATTTCTTTAGCTGTGCAGAAGATTTTTAGTTTGATGTAGTCCCATTTATCTTTTCCTTTATTTTCTTTACCTGAGGAAATATATTGGCAAAAATATTGCTATGTGGTATATGTGAAATTTTTCTGCTTCTGTCTTCCTATAGGACTTCTACAGTGTCATGACTATCAGTCCAGTTCTCCCAACACCATTTATTGAAGAGGCTATCTTCACTCTATTCTATGCTCATGCCCTCTTTGTCAAACATTAATTGACCTTAGAGACTTAGATGTCTGGATTCTCTATTCTGTTCCATTGACCTATGTGTCTGTTCTCATGCCAGTAGCACACTGTTTTGATTACTGCAGCCTTGTGGTAGAGTTTGGTATGGGGTGTTGTGATCCCTCCTACTTTGTTCTTTCTTAAGATTACCGAGGCTTTTTGGGGTCTTTTTGGTTCAGGTATCTGAGCGTTTTTGAGTTTACCTTGAGGTTGGTTTCTACTTTTAATACATTGTGATCTGAACACATGCTTGATATGATTTCAATTTTCTTGAATTTGTTGAGGCTTGTTTTGTGTCCTACCATGTGGTCTATTTTTGAAAATGTTCCTTGTGCCTTTGAAAATAATGTATATTTTGTTTCTTTGGGGTGAAAGGTTCTGTATGTATCAATTAAATCTATTTGATCTAGGGTGTCATTCAGTTCCACAATATCCTTGCTGATCTTTTTATCCATTGTTGACAGTGGGGTATTGAAAATCCTCTATGATGACTGTGTTGTTGTCGATATGTTTCTTGAAGTCTTTCAAGATTTTCTTTATACATTTAGGTGCTCCTATATTGAGTGCTTATATATTTGCAAAGGTTATATCCTGCTGTTGGACTGTTCCTTCAAGTATTATGTAGTGACCTCCTTTATCCCTTCTTTTGTTTTGAAGTCTATTCTATCTATTTTTGAAGTCTATTGCCACCCCAGCTCTCTTTTCCTGTCTGTTTGCTTGGAATATTTTTTTCTATCTCTTCACTTTCAACCTGTGTGTATCTTTTGTTTCTAGGTGGGTCTCTTATAGAAAGCATATATGTGAGTCATGTTTTCTTAACCATTCAGCTACCTTATGTCTTTTGATTGGAGCATGTAATCCATTTATGTTTAAGGTTATTATTGATAGGCATTTATTCATTGTCTTTTTTTCATCTCTCTCTCTCTCTTCTCCTTTTTATAGCAGTCCCTTTAACATCTTTTACAGTGCTGACTTGGTGGAGATGTACTCTTTTAGCCTTCTTTTGTCTGGGAAGCTCTTTATTTCACTATCCATTTTAAATGACAGCCTTGCTGGCTAGAATAGTCTTGGGTGTAAGTCCTTGCTTTTCCTTACCTGGAATACTTTGTGCCAATCCCCTGTGGCTTATACTGTTTCTATTGTGCAATCAGCTGACAACCTTATTGGAGCTCCCTTCTACGTTACTTGCTGTTTCTCTCTGCTGCTTTTAAAATTCTCTCTTTGTCTTTAAAATTTGGCATTTTATTATGATGTGTCTTGGAGTAGGCCTCTTTAGGTTCATCTTGATTGTGACCCTCTGGGCTTCCTGAATTTGTGCAATTTTTTACCTCACAAAGTTAGGGAAATTTTCTGTTATTATTTTTTAAATAGGTTTTCTATATCTTGCTCCTTTTCTTCTCCTTCTGATATTCCTATGATGTAAACGTTATGTTTCATGTTGTCCTGAGGATCCCTTAAACTATCCTAGTTCTTTTTGAGTCTTTTTTTGTTTTGTTGCTCTGACTGGGTGTTTCTTTCTGCCTTGTCTTCCAGCTCACTGTTTGATCCACTGCTTCATTCAGCCTTCTCTTAGTTCTGTCTAGTGTATTTTTCATTTCAGATATTGTATTCTTCATTTCTTCCTGGTTCTCGTTCATAGTTTCTATGTTCTTTTTTCATGTTGCTGTAGTTGCTTCCCACTGAGTTCCTTGAGCATCCTTATAACCATTATTTTGAATTCTATGTTTGATAGATTGCTTACCTCAATTTCATTTAGCTCTTTTTCTGGGGATTCCTCCATTCCTTTCAATTGGGGTTTTTTCCTTTGTTCCTCCATTTTAGGTGATTCTTTTTTGTTCATTTCTGAATCTCAGCTTGCTCTGCTTTGCCTGACTGTCTTTGTGGGATGGACTTCTGTGTTGGGAGTTCTGTGGGACTGCAGTGGTGCAGTCTCTTTCATTTCCTGATCTGGAGGGTCTGGGGGTGGCTTTTATTCACTCTATGTAGGCTCTCTTGTTGTACTTTGCCTTTTAATATTTGTGGCTCATTCATTGGTGGGTTCTCCGACCAATGCTGGCTGACTAGAAGTCACAACTTCTGCCATACCTTGTATGCTGTTGTATAAGTACTGACAAATATCAGGAATGCTTAGCAGAGGCCCTTTGGCCCACAAATGTCCAGGGCATTCTTAATCTCTGCAAGTGGGTAGCAGAACCTGGGCCTTGAAAAGATACACCCAGGAGGCTGTCATGTCCTGACCAGGCCTCAGGAAGGCACTCTGGTCCCAGGCCAGCTCACTCAGATGATTAGCTGGTTGCAGACCCACACTGACTGGCGACATGTCTTCCAGTAATGCAGACTGGGGTGATGCAACTCCAGGTGTACAGAAGCAATGACCACACATGCCTCCACCACCTGAGAGAGGACATGAGGTACAATGGGAAATGGCAGCACAAGACTTAGAGCAGCTGGCAGGCGGTTATTGGGAAGCTGGCTCCTATTTCTAAACATGATATTTGTAGGAGTAGCTCCTTCATTTTCTCTCTTTTTTAATTGATTAAATATCAAGTATAATTCAACATCTGTATACACTACAAAGTGATCACCACCAGAAGTTTAGTTATCATCTCATTCACTTTCATTACTATAATAGTCATTGTCTGGGTATGACATGACCACAGTTCATTCATTTTATAGTAATGTATGTAAATTTTTCTCTGAACAATCTTATATGTCTTTTGGTAAACATATATACATTTCTGCCAGGTACATACTTATTCATACTTATCCATGGGGTAAGAGTATGTTTAACTTTAATCAATACTGCCAAGCAACTTTCCAAATTAATTATACCAGTTTTCATTTCCACAAGTTGCACGAGAGCTCCAATTCCTTCTCATCTTCTTTAACAATGAATATTGTCAATAGCCATACAATGTTAAATAGAAGATGTACATAGTTGGCATCTTTATTTCCTTTTGTATTGCAGGAAGAAAACATTAATTCATCATTAAGGAGAATAGCTTCATAGTTTTGGGTAAATCAGCAAAGTACAGGTTAAGTAAGTTCCTTTTTTTTCCTAATGTAACAAGAGATTTTTATCATGAAGGGAAGTTGAATTTTATCAAATGCTTCTTATGTATCATTGTCTTGTCATACATTTTTCTCCTTATTTCTGTTAACATAAAAAGTATATTGATTGATTTTAAAAAAGTTAAAACAACTCTGTAGTCCTGAGATGAATTCAAATTGGTTGTGTTACTTTGTGGTTTTTCTCTTAAATTTTAAATCAGCTTGCCTCAGATGCATCCATTTTATTAGTATTTTCACAAAATCAACTTTTGACTTTGCTAATGTACTACACTTCTTCTATTTATTTTAATTTCTGCTCTCACATTTTGTATTAATCAGAGTTCTCCAGAGAAGTAGAACCTATATATAGAAAGGGATTATTATAAGGAATTGGCTCACATCTTTAGGGAGGCCAACAAGACCCAAGACCTGCAGGGTAAGGTGGCAAACTGGAGACCCAGAGAGCCAATGACAGAGTTCCATCTGCATCTGAAGGCTTGAGAACCAAAAGAACTGATGGTGTAATTGCAACCTGAAGGCCAGCAGGCTTCAGATTGAGGAAGAGCTGATGTTTTAAATCAAGTAAGAAGTCAAGAAAAAAAGCTGACGTCTCAGTTGGAAAGCAGTCAGGCAAGAGGGATTGTCTTCTCCTGGAGGAGGGTCAGCCCTCTTGTTGTATTCAGGCAACAAACTGGAGGAGGCCCACTCACATTAGGGAGGCCAGTCTGCTTTACCGGGACTACTGATTTAAACGTTAATCTCACTCAAAAACACCACCACAGAAACAATCAAAATAATATCTGACCAAATCTCTGGGCATCCCATGGCTCAGTTGTGTTAACACAATATTAACAATCACATGTTTATTATCTTTCTTCTACTTTCGAGTTTAATTTACTATATTTCAATATTCACACTAAGATCACTGATTCACTTTTCTTCACTTTTTAATGAATACAATAAAAATCTATAAATTTTCCTCTAAGTACAGCTTTAGCTATAGTCCATAAATTTTGACATATCACATTTCTAATTTAATATATATATTCTAATTTCAATTCTGATTTCCTTGACATATTAGTTATTCAGAAGTATAGTGCTTAATATAAAGCATTTAGGACACAGGTGGCAAACACAAAGTCTATGGGCTGAATCTGGCCTTCCACCTTATATTATCTGGCCCGGCACCTTGTTTCTACCCTGTGGCAGCGCTGAGCTCCTTGCCCCTAGTTAAGGAGTAGTTACATTTATACAGTCCTAAGATTACATTCGGCCCTTTGAAGGCAACCATGAGGCTGATGTGGACCCTGGTGAAAATGAGTTTGATACACCTGATTTAGGAGATTTCCTATTTATCTTTGACTGATCATCTTGCTATATCATCCTGTGGTTAGCAGAATATATTGTATATTATTTTAATCCTCTGAAATTTGTTCAAACATGTTTTATGGCTCAACAAATATATAACTTCAGTAAATATTCCAGGTACACTTAGAATATAATGTGTAGTCTGCAGGTAGTGGGTGTGATATATTAAAATGTCCATTAGGTTGAATTAGTTAATCATGTTGTTCAAATTTTCTTTGTCCTCAATAATTATTCTCTTCTCTCTCTCTTTCTCTCTCTCTTTAGTCAGAGGAATGTATTGAGATCTCCAACTACAATTGTGGGTTTGGGTATTTTTCATTTTAGTTCTGTCAAATTTGCTTTATAGTTCTTAGTTCTGTCAATTCCTATGCACACGCACCAAGGAATCATGGAAAACAAAAACATGACTCACACATGCATGTTTCGGTTAACATGGTATCATGTACAGCAAGCACTGTCTATACAATATGAAGCTATATTAGTAGACATATACACATTGAGGATTACGCCTCCTGCTGAATAGACTATTACAAAATCTTCCCTTTAGAGAAAGTGTGTCCTCTTAAAATTCATAAACTGAAATCTTAACTCTGCATGTGATGGATTAGGAAGTGGGCCTTTGGGAGGTTATAATATAGCTCATGAGAGTGAAACCTTTATGAATGGGCTAAGTGGTCTTATAAAAAAGACTTAACAGCTCTCGTCTTTTCTACCAGATGAGGACACAGTGAGAAGATAACCACCTAGGAATCAGGCCCTCAACAGATACCTAGTCTGCTGCCCTTGATATTGGACTTTCCGGCCTCAAAAACTATGAGAAATAAATGTTTGTTGTTGAAGACACCCATTCTGTGCTCTTTTTTGTTATAGCAGCCTGAACTAAGATGTCTACTTTGTCTGATATTAGTATAATTACACCAGTTTTCTTTGCTTAGGGTTATACTACATCTTTCCTCATTATTTTACATTAACTTTTCTATATCCTTAAGTTTAAAGTGTGTCTCTTATAATAACATATTGTTGTTTTGACACATCTGCATATTACTGTCCTTTAGCCTATTTAATCTATATACATTTAATATAACTGCTGATATACTTTTGAACAAATCTACCTACTTGTTTTATATTTGTGCCATCTGTTTAATGTTACTGTTTTCTTTTGGGTTAATAATTATTTATGATTGCAGTGTCCTACTCTATTAAGTTATCCATTAGACATATATTATTAACCTTTTATTGTTACCACAATAATACAAAATGTTTCCATGACTCATCAAACTATAATGTACATTAGTATTTGTACTACTATCTGGAAGTTATAAGGACCATAGA
>PVKM010027031.1:0-19011 GCA_004027735.1 Carollia perspicillata | reverse complement strand
GGGGACCCTTGGTCCCCTAGAGCCTCTGAGGGCCAGCTTAGAGTGAGAGGAAGTCAGGGCTGCTGGACCCTTCCCTTCCTCCAGTTCCACTACAGTAATTTTGCTTCTTTTTATATTAGATACTGGAGTTCCAGATGGCATTTGAATTTCCTATGGAATCTACTAAACTCCTCAAGTTCTGGGTGATGAGATAAGGGCTGAGTAGAATGACTTCATCATACATCTTTACTGGAATGAGGGGAACTGCCAGCCCCAAGGGGTCCTCAGCTTCCACCAACAGCTCTGAAGTGCTTACGTCCAGCTCGTTTGATTAGGCCCTCGACAACATCTCCTTAAAGGAAGCATTCCCATTCCCATTTTAACAGATGGATAAACTAACCCCAAGAGGGAAAGCACTTTCTGAAGGTGGCATGGCTACTGAGCCGCACAGCCACGACACAAACTTCAGATGTGGGACTCCAGCTCTGCCCACAACACTCCATCGCAGAGTATGTGTTAACCCTGCCTTACTCGAACACACTCATTCTTTCCTTTGATCTCATCTCCCAAGAAAGCTACATCAATTCCCCAACTAAAAAAGGGTCTGAGAGAAAAAAATGGGAATAAGAAAAACAAAGATCATACAGATCTTTCCTACAACTTCTAGAAATGTCTGTGATACTTTGGGTTTTATGTCACTTGGCCTTCTGATGGCCAATCCTGAGAAATAAGCAAATTACTGAACATGACTGATGAGCACAGTGAAACTATTAAAAATCAGTGGCTGGCAACATTCAAATGTACATTTCCTTGTTACTACCAAGAACATTGCTAGGTTTCTGGGTAACTTCCCTATGCTCTTAAGTACACTTCAGGAAACATGTGATTCCAGTATAAACAAATTTGCAACCTCTCAGCTAGTTCTAGAAATATTATAATTGAATATATCTCAGGATCCTAAAGGCATGTCCAACGAGAATAATTGAAAATGGGTAGAGTAGAAAAGGAATGTTATTTTTCTGTTTTCAGGAACATGGGGGACAGAAAAGTATCAGTACGTCAGATTAGCAATTTAAATAACACATATACGTCATTTAGAAGGTTCTGAGCTTACACTGCATGGAATTGCTTCCCCTAAAGGCAGCACAAAGCGACCAATTCAGCTGCACTGTTTCTATCACTTGTTCAGAAATAAATATAAGGAGACTGATTCGTATTAAGGAAGATGACATGCAAAGTCGAAAGAACACGTGAGCACACATTCTGTGTAAAACACCAGGCTGTCTCCAAGGGAGTGTACACATAACCACTTCTGGGAAACAGTCAACAGCGGTGCCTTGCCCTGGAACAACACTTTCCTCTTGAATCTGAACCGGGAGTGACCTTTGCAAATTTACAGACAGACTGGCTTTTTCATACTTCACCTGAGCAGAAAAGTCAATTAGCTTCGGAAGCAGCACTTTGCCCCCTTCCTCGCTCTTCAGGAAATCCAGCAAACTGCCTGTTGAAGGAGGAAGAATGGAATCGTGTGTTCCAAACACAAAAGAAAACAAAGCCAAATAAAAATCAAATGATCATTACCATTGGGGAGATTACCCCACAAAATGACTGGCTTTTCAATTTCGTGTCACTATAGTGCCTTTTCCTAAGCTTTATTGAACCCAGTCCCTTCTAATCTATTACCTTTGACCTGATTTGAAATGTACATATGCTCCAGGTAAGAAAAGGTGACAGTGTCTGAGAGCAAGGCATGTCAGAGCACTTCGTACCTGCCACCAAGATACACTCGCTGTAGCCCTCGGATGCCCAGAGCTTCTCTGAGACAGAAACCGTGAGCCTTTGCAGCAGGCTTGCCCTTTGCAGCTACCCAGCCAGGCGGGCCCCTACCTGTGTCCAGCAAAAGCGCAGAACTTGGCGCATGCCAAAGGTGCACAGTGAGTCTTTGATGAATAAACTGTGCTTGGAAAAAAGTTAGACCTACTTAAAAGGCCATGTGCTCACAGAAACACTCTCCTGCTTCCTATGGCTTCATCTCTAAAGCAAGACCTGCCTTTTCCCCTAGAACTTTAACTGGAGACCTGAGGGCAAGCTACTTACCCTGTAAAGTGGGCATGTCCTAGTAGCTACAGCAGAGTCCTTGTGAGGACAGATTAAAGCATGTGCCATGATACTTGGCAGGTACTGAGTGCTCAATAAGTGTTCTGCTGCCCCATCCACAACACAAAACAGTGGTACTTAGCCCTCAGGTTGCAGAAAGGAGTGAGTCAGATCACCCAGGGAAGGCACTGAGAAAAGTGCTACCTAGTAAGCGCTCAATAAAGGTTAGGCATTATTATCAGGAGAAACTCATATTTGCATTTATGACTAATAACACTGTAACTTGGTTAATTTAACTAGTGTTTACTGAGCTCCTGAGACTGGTTTTGGTAATATAGCAAGCTGAGCCATAGGGGCTCTTTTTTTTTTTCTTTTTAAGAATGTTCTTTTTGGGAAGGACTCTGAGTCACTAATATTTCGAAGTATTAACATATATTAAGAAAATGTAATATTCAACTTTTTAACCTAGTCAGCTCTAATAACACACTGTAATCATTATGCATAAGATGATGGTTAATTCTGGATTATTGCTTATGTTTCTTTTCTTCCTTCATTTCTGCTGATTTAGGAAAAATCATTTGGCGGCTCATTAGTGTCTGTACAGAATTGGAGGAAGGAGGATGGAGATTCAAACCCTTTCATCTGACAGTGAGAGCCACAAGGGAAGAAGATGGTTTCTTGAACCTCCGTTTCATTTTCTATGATAACATAGAAATTCAATCTTGACAAGTTTTTAAATGTTCACATTTTCAAGTGAAACCCTGAACATGTCAATAAGGCTAAAGAGGAAAGCAAACTATTTTTAGGATTGTGAGAACTCATATTTTAAACATATAATAATAAAAATACTCTTATTTAATATATGTATTTATTTATCTGATAAATATTTATTGGAGGCCTAGTAGGTATTGGGTATTGTTCTTGGGGCTAATCTAAATATGGAGATGAAGGCAGGGAAAATAGGAAGACCATCTATTAATGTTATCTATTAACTTTATAACATGGATTGCTTATGAAGGTATAGTTTATGAAAATGCTTTGTTTTCCCATATTTTCTGATTTCTTTTGTTGGTGCACATGCTGTTTTACAATTAAAATTATGTGAGTATTCTCTGAACATTTAGACACTTTACTCTTTGAGGGTTAAGTCCTTTGACAGCCTCGGGCTACGGGGTGCCTCACCTTTGGCCATGTACTCCGTGATGATGTAGATGGGCTCCTCTCTGGTGACCACGGCGTACAGCCTCACCAGCTTGTCATGCTGAAGGGTCTTCATGAGGTTCGCCTCCTCCAGGAAGGCCTGCACAGACATGGTGCCTGGTTTCAGGGTTTTTACAGCCACTTTGGTGCTGTTGTGATAGTAACCTAGGAAGACAGAAGGGAGGACATGCTTTATCAAACTGAAAATCCAAAGTCTTCATGCAGAATTTGAAGAAAACTTAGTTACACACAGAAAACACTTACATATTACTCTACATAGTGTTAACATTAGTGCAGGCTGAGTGAAGGGTGCGTGGGAATTAATCTGTAACATCTTTACAAAATTATCTAAAATTATTCCACAGTCAAAAAGTTTTTATGAAGCAATAGTTTTTTTCTAAAATTCTAAGTGTACTCCATCATGGGAACTAAGATTTTCCTCTAATTAATAAACGGTTCTTTATCCAAGATTTTTTTAAAAACACACCAAAGGTCTCTATTTTTATACACACACACGTTTACATACATGCACATATGCACACAGAAAATGGTCTAGAAGAAAATACACTAAATACTGGCCATCCAATGGTGCAGTCATGGGTGATTTTAATTTTGTTTATCCTACTTTTAACTATTCAACCAGTATTCTATGCCGGGTGTGTCTTACTCAGAAAAAAAGCTTTGCACTAAAAACTTACTTATATACACTAAGTTGAAAGTACAACATATTACAGTCAAGTGTTTCCTAAGGTTTTCAGAGAGAACTGGACTTTGGGGATTCTCTGAGAGCCAAGGGCTTTGTGCTGAATGTCTGGGGACCACAGCCTGCCATGCCCCTCCCCGCACCTGGAAGACGCAGCAGAGGCATTGTGAGCCCTTCAGTGAAGAAACCTGTCTGACTCGGCTAACTTCGCCATTTCCCACACTTTCTTGAACACAGAACACTTTTTCATGTACCTTTTCACACTTCACGGAACACACTTCTGGAAATACTGGCTCCTTAATATAGTTCCCCCAAGGTATCACTTTTCTTTCTTCTTTTAAAAAATGATTTTATTGTTGTTCAATTACCATTGTCTGCATTTACCTCCCACCACTCTCCCCGACCCCAACCACCCCCACCTCCCTCCCCGGCTTCCACTCCCCCTTGGTTTTATCCATGTGTCCTTTATAGTAGTTCCTGAAAACCCTTCTCCCCTCTCCCCCATTATCCCTTCCCACCTCCCCTCTGGTTACTGTCAGATTGTTCTCAATTTCAGTGTCTCCGGTATCACTTTTCTGGGACCTGTCTCAAGTATGTGCTTAATTCTGAGCATGATTTTCCTCTGGGAAAGCCTTTTCTGTTTCCACATTTCTCTTGGAAATGCAAACAAAAACCACCACCACCAACAACAAAATGGTGAGGAGGCAGTGGCAGCTGGCTACCAGCAGGAATCTATCTCCCTGCAGGTTACCACTCCCTGGGGTGTTAGTTTTAGAGTGCCTGCCCTAAGACAAACACAACTCTAAGATGGTGATGTATAGTGTCTAGTCCCCTTTTTGAGGTCACGCAATTATCTGTATATGTACAGCAAAGAGAGATGGCCGGAGTCACACTCAGTGAAACATCAACAATGATAATCAGTGGTTACATTTGGGGCGGCTTTTACTTTCTTTTGTTTTTTATATTTTGATTAAATGTGTACATGAATACAGTAGTTCCCTCTCACCCACGCTTTGCCTTCTGCAGTTTGTTAGTTACCCATGGTCAACCATGGTCCAAAACAGTTAAATGGAAAATTCCAGAAATACACAATCCATAACCCTTAAAGTATGCATTGTTCTAGAAGGCTGATGAAGTCTTGCACCATCCCTGTCAATACCCTTGTTCAGTGTATCCACCTGTAGATGCTTCCTGCCCGTTAGTCACCTAGTAACCAACCATCTTGGTTATCAGATGGACTGTTCCAGCATGGCAGTGCTTGTGTTCAAATAACCCTTATTTTACTTAATAGCCCTAAAACACAGGAGCAGTGATGCTAGCAATTCCGATATGCCAAAGATGCGATGCAAAGCCCTTCCTTTGATTGAAAAGGTGTGATGTAGAGGAAAAAACATAGTATATGCAGGGTTTGGTATTATCTTAGGTTTCTGGCATCCACTGAGGTTCTTGGAATAGATCCTGTCTGGATAAGGGAGACTTACTGTGTGTGTCCCCTCCTTTATTTTTTACAAAAGAAATTACTTTTTATAAGAAAAGAGATTATGTTTCTATTTCCACAACTTCAAATTGGCAAGAAAAAGCATTACTTTATAGCTGTCAACCCTAGTTAAATAATTTTTCTTCTGGTCCTTAACACGGATTTCTCTGTTAAAACTTTTCCTTTTATATTCCACTTTGACTTATAGTTACTAGGAGTTTGTAATGCTCTACAGAAAAATAAAGAATGTGGTATGTAAAATAAAATCAATGCAAGAACACACAAATGAGAATAACAGAAAAGTCACAAAATACTGTCCTAGGTTATTTTCGAAAGCTACAACCTACACAAAACAGTGAAGTCATGAGAATATAAATTGATTTTCCACTTAAATGCACAATTACAAACACACTGAGGCAGGACAGTAAGTAGCTAGGAAAATTCCTTGGCAAGTAGAGTGGGGAAACTGAGAAAGATAGTGGAACAAGTTGGATGAGCAATCTACAGCCAACACAGAGGGTCATCTCAGTACAGATAACATCGAGGCCTCAGATGTGTTTCAGCTCCAGGCCTGCAAAAGCAGCATAACCAGGTGGGTGAAGCCAGGACCAGCTGCAATGACTAATGACCCCCTGCCCAGCACTGACCAATCAGTGGAGACCATGACCCTGAAAGGGCACACCTTGGAAAGCTGATGTACATTCTATTCACTGATAATCACTCCTAAGACCTCCCCTAAACTCCCAGCTTTTAAAACCCCTCAAAACAAAGGACTCAGCAAACCTGTGCCTTTCCCTTCCTTCTCTTCTTCCCCCACAGGCACACATTCTCTAAACTCTAAGGGTCCCCACGAGACTTGCACCCGGAGGAGCAGACTAAGCCCCTGAACCTGTCTCCAAGGCCCCTTTTCTCTGACTTTTCAGTGAGCTAGGGAAGCCCTGCCTCATCTCCTGCTGCTGTTTCTATCCTAGGAACTATCCTAGTTCCTTGTCTCACTGCCCGCAACTTTACTAAACACACTGTCAAAATCATGCTGACTCGGTTGTGAAATCTTCCCTGCACGAAGCTCAGGACTGGCCCTAGGCAGACCTGCTCCGGGCTGGTCTCCTTTCTGCGGGCAACATGACCTTTCCTATGACTCTTAAGAGTAAATTTAAAGTAAATTTCATCAACGTAAGTCCTTTAATGTTACACTTAAGCCAAGAATATTCCATTATAGAGTTATTTAAAAGTTTATAAATAGGTCCTCATACATGGATATATCTGTGGCAAAACATAGCAAGAAAATACACTCTCTTTGAAAATACACTCCTAACGGACAAAGGACTGGAAAGGACTGGTGTCCATAATATATAAATAATTCCTACAAATCAGAAAAAAAATGAAAAGACAGGCAAAGTCTTGGATGAGCATTTCAAAAAGAAAAAACCCAAATGACTAATAAACGTGAAAGGAACTCCATCTTATCAGTAATCACAAAAATGCAAATAAAGCCACCGGGAGAAACCACCACACAACTGGACAACAATTTGGAGTGCTGGTGAGCACACAGAGAAACTGGGGCAGCTCCCCTAGGCCCTTTTTTGTGCTCCTTTTGAGCATCGCTGAAATTCTGCTATAAAACTTCTGTCTTTAACAATATCCCCCAGGGGCCCCTGAAGAATGTGGACAGAGCAGCCTCCAAGTGCAATTATCTGAAGCAAGCCCCACCCGCTCCTGCCACACCCCGGTGGTCCACAGGAGGCTCTGGTACTTTGCTGGTGGGAGTCTAAACCGGGACAAGTGCTTGGGAAACTCAGCTGGCAGTACTTAACAGACTGGAAGACACAGACTCCTGTGAACCAGGAAATCCACTCCTGGTCACCCCAAAGAAACTCATGCCCTCATGCAGCAGCCTGGAAATGCCAAAGCCTGAGGGCACCTCCATTCCATCAGTGAATAGTGAGCTCTAGGGACAAACAGCCGTGCATCTTGAATATAAATTCAAAACAATACTATATAGTAATGAGGATGAATGAATTGTAGCTCCACCCCAAGACATGAATGAATCTCACAAACATAATGTTAAATAAAAGAGGCAAGATACAATAAAAGAGTGCATTTGGTGTAATTCATCCACATAAAGTTCAAAAACAGGCAAAACTAACCTCAGTTGTTTGGGGATGCAGAGACTAAAGTGGCAGGACTCTAAAGAAAAGCCAGGTCACTGTCACAAAGGTCAGAAGAGCAGCTGCCTGCGGGGCGCGGGCGGGGCTGCGACGGCAACGGCTACGTGGGGGCTTGTGGGTGCCAGCAAGTTTCCACTGTGGGAGCTCAGTGGTCAGCACACGGGCTTTCATTTTGTAATTATCTGTGGTACTAAAAAGTTGTGCTGTGTGCACTTTTCTGCCTGCTTGTTAAATTACACAACAATAAAAGTGACAGAAACAAAATTCTTCTCCCTCTGTCATCATAAAAGCACTGGCACTCATTGAGATTTCACACAACACAAAATTATGGGTAAAGAATAAAGAAAAAACTGCTTTCCACGGGTAGGAGGGAAGGTTATCAGGACATACTGCAGCTGCTAAAGATATTTAAGATGCTGATAAGGAGTTTGACGTGAACAGTGAATAGAACAGCTGTGTCAAACAGCCCGAGAACGGCAGCGCTGCCACTTAAAGTTGGCGCTGTGACATTTAGACAGCAGGGCGGGTTTTCAGTGTGATTTGTATTCTGTGTGCAGGTTCAATTCGCCTAGTCGTGGAGGTCTGGGTTGGCATTCAAGATGAAAAACGATTTAAAAAGTCTCTTGAAAGCAGTAAAGATTTTCCTGTGGAGTGCACCTCTTTGTCCCAGTTAAAGAAAGCCAGTGTGACCATCGGAAAGCTCACGTTTTGCGAGAGTGAGGAACGTGCTGAAAAGAAACCAGGGAGGGTGGTTTTTAAAACGATGTGGGCAGTCGACTTGGGAAGTTAGCTGGTGGTTAATATCAATGCGGTCGGCTCACGTGAAAATGTATCAAGAAAAATTCAGTTCACAACAAGTTTGCTTTCAGACCAAATCAACTCTACTTTCCAAAGTCTTTTCATAGACCAAGAGGTAACAGGAAACATCACCCCTATCTTCCCTGGTCAGTCAGTTCCCTCAGAATCCAACAACCCACTGAGAGAAATGTCACCAGGCCAGATGTCAAGAGGATCACACCAGCAAGCGGAAACAGCTTGAGGGAGAAACTCCTCATTTTTTTATCCCAACCCCTCCTCCCTCACACCCGACAGAACAGGTCACTTCCTAATATTTGTTCAATGAATTTCAGACCAAAAATATTCAGTCCATAATACGTGACTGGTAGTTTATGAACCATTCTTTTTGCTCAGCAAAAGTATCAACTTACTTGGTTAATGGTGATAAAAAATTTAATCTGTTCTTTTTCTGTGAATGAGAAAAACTAACCTGCTATCCCTTGAGAAACACAAAGTAAATCTGGCAGCTCTAAATTGCACAGATATTGCTACTGCACCAGCCCCTGGACAGCATGAGAATCGCAAACACACAGGCAAGAGGGGGCATCTTTTAACCTCTGATTTACAGCAGAACATCACCAATCACTGTTCTTTTGGTTTTATTTCCAACATTCCTCTGCTAAATGCATTCACTATATTAACGTTCTTTCAATAGCTAAGGAGGAGATTCCTAACTGACAGCCAAATTCACAGGCCCATATCTACAGAAGACCCCAGATCAAAATTTTCTATTTTTTCCTGTTGTCTTCTTTCTCTCTTTTTTCCTCCCTCCCCCTCCCTCCCCCTCCCTTCCACCACCCTCCCCACTTTTCTTTTCTTTATTCAACACGAGACCAGAGAGAGTAAAGCATAATTAAAAGTCAAACAACTACCAACATCAATATCCTGGCAGTGATACTGTACTACAATTTTGCAAAATGTTACTATTGGGAGAAAGTAGGTAAAAGTTTTATGGGATCTCTTTGTATTACTTCTTTTATATATATGATAGCTTTTTGAAATACAATTTATATACCATGCCATTTACCCATTTAAAGTCTATAATTCATTGGGTTTTGTATTTTCAGAGTTGTGGAACTGACACCACAATCAATTATTGAAAAATTTTCATCGCCTTCCTAGAGAAACTGGTACTCATTGACAGTAGCTCCCCCTATGCTCCCATCGCCCACCTGAGGCAACCGCACACCTTCTCTGTCTCTACAGAGTTGCCCATGCCGACATTTCATACAAATGAAATCATAGAATGTGTGGTCCTTTGTGTCTGACTTCTTTCATTTAACACAGTGTTTTCCTTGTTCACCCACTTTGTAGCATGTGTCAATATTTTATTTTTTTTATTGGCAAATAATATTCTGTTGTATGGTTACACCACATTTTGTTTATCAGTTCACCAATTGATGCACATTTGGGTTATTTACACTCTTCAACTATTATGAATGATGCTGCTATGAACATTTGCATAAAAGTGTTTTTGTGGTCACATTTTTATGTTACTTCTTACAACTGCAAATGAATCTCTAACTACCTCAAAATAAAAGCTTAATTTAAAAAACCAAGAAATAACTTGTGTTGAGTGGAAAATCCTGGGTAATTTCTTCCCTGTATTTCATAGCCTCTGCTCTAATGTCACCATACTCTCTTTATAATAAAATTAAACATGTAATGATAACAAGGGTTCTTTGAATGAAATTGATTGGACTAAGCGCTCACCTGTACCACCTCATTTGATCCTACACTGTTCCTACAAGCTCGGTTATTTTATAACCCTATTTCAGATGAGCCTCTGCTGCCACTCTCTTTTAAAACATTATTAGCAAATCAAACAAATAACCCAATTAAAAATGGGCAAAGGGCTTGACTAGACATTTCTCCCAAGAAGATACACAAATGGATAACAAACATATGAAAAAGATGTTCAACATCACTAATCATTAGTAAATGCAAATCAAACCACAAGAGACACTACCCATTAGGTTGGCCACTACAAAACAGAAACAAAAACAAAAGAAAACAAAACAAAAAACAGCAGAAAACACCAAGTGCTAGCAACGTTGTGGAGAAACTGAAACCCGTGTGCACTGTTGGTAGGAATGTAAACTGGTGCAGCCATGATGGAAAACAATATGGAGGTTCCTCAAAAAAATTTAAACAGAATTGGCAAATGATCTAGCAATCTCACTACTGTGTGTATGAGAGGTCTGTCCAGAAGGTAGACAGCCATGTAATATGAAAAATAAGGACATTTATTGAAGAGGATATAAGATACAAGAAACACTATATATAAGATAATGCTGCCTCAGTTCCTGTCAAAGTAGGCACCTTGGGACCTCACACAGTTCTCCCAGTCACCATCGGCTGCCCCATCGTATTTTCCTGAATCTCATCAATGGTCTGAAATCTCCTCCCTTTCAAAGGTGATTTTAATATTGGGAAAAGCCAGAAGTTGCAGGGCACCAAATCTGGGCTGTAAGGGGAATGGGTCACCTGGGTGATTTGATGTTTCCCCACAAAACTCTGGAGGAGACGTCATGTATGAATAGGCCTGTTGTTGTGATGAAGAAGCCAATCACCAATTGCCCACAGATGTGGCCTTCTGAATCATCCAAATAGTTTCCCCAGAGGAATGTTTCAGCTTAACCCAAAATTTGATGCAGATTCATTGCTCTACTCCCTCAGTCATTTTGAGTGCCATGGCTGCACAATACACATGTTCACTCAATGGCATCTACCACGCCCACTGACTAGTACAGTGAAGTTGTCATTGTTCATGCACGTGTATTCCAGTCCACTCTCCTTGACTGCCAGCGAACATTGATGTTGCACAAACCCTTCTCATTAACCATGGCTGGACTTTTTGGACAGACCTCGTATACCCAAAAGAATTAAAAGTAGGCTCTCAAATATAAATAAAGATATTTGTGCACTCATGTTCATAGCAATATTATTCACAACTGCCAAAAAGTGAAGCAACCCCAATGTCCATTGATGGATGAAAAGATAAAATATGTTGTATGTACTCAATGGAATATTACTTAGCCCTAAAAAGAGTAGAAATTCTGACACATGCTACAACATGGATGAAAATGGAAGACATTATACTAAATAAAATACACCAGTCTCACACAAAAAAAGAGACAACCACTGTATGAGTCCACTTGTGTGAGGTACCTAGAGTAGCCACACTTATAGAGACAGAAAGTAGAATAGTGGTTGATAAGGGCTGGGAAGAGTTGTTTTTTAAAAAAATACAGAGTCTCAGTTTTTCCAAGATGAAAAAAGCCCTGGAAGTTGGTTATACAATGTGAATGTCCATCACAGAAGTGAACTATGCACTGAATTACGTTATGTGTATTTACCACAAGAAAACACTATTAACAAATCTATTCAAATAATAAATTTTCACAAGTTATTTACCCACTTTTGAATAGTTTAAATAAAAAGTACCACTCTGGAGAAAACAATAACATATTTTCCAATGCCCTATTCTCTTTTCTAAACCTCAGTTTCTCCCAGGCACCAACTAGGTACACGCTAAGGAAAAGTCCTATACAACCAGTGTGACTATTTAGCATGTGGCCCGGTGGAAGCCCATGGACTGGAAAAGGTAAGAAATGGGCAGGAGGATTTTGTTTATATAAAATTTGAGGCAAAGAGGATTTCTCAATCCCAAGAAAGGACCAATGTGCTTGGGCTCAAGGTGACAATTTCAGCTCAGGCTTGAGCTACTCATGACAGAACCAGCACCATGCTGTGATCTGGTCTATTGAGGCATATGCCCCCCCACTGTCACCTTGCACTTGACTTACTGCCAGCTCACACTCCTGTCACTGTCTTTAGAATGGATGTGTTGGGCTGGCAAATGGCACTGCAAGCACCACCAGCACACAGCTGATAAAGAGGTTACTTGCTACGAACCCATCAAGAAAAGTTTAAGAAAATATAGGGCTATCATAATCTCTTCCTCTTGAAGTGAAAACTCCAAGACCAGCAGAATCTGTCTCTTGTCTCTTGGGAGCAAATAGCATTCAATTCAATGTCTTTATCATGGCTTCATAGCTGAACACTAGGAGGCCAGAGCAACACTCCAAACCATCACTTCATATGCAGGGCTGCTACTGGAGGGAGGATGAGTACATCCCAGGTAAACTCCTCCCACTTTTCCCTTCATGACAAATATGCAATTCTTTTGCTAACAAATATCCATAGGAAGGCCTAGCTGGATTATTTAGTTTGAATTAATAATTAAAATTGGAAAAAATCCACTGACATATAGCTTCCAAAGACTATAGTCAGACAAGGTAAAATGAAAATAATAATAAAAATAGAGTGCACAGAGCCAGACTCCATAGCAAACCCTTCAGCCAAATAATCTCATTCTTTCTTTCAATGAGAGATGAGAGAGTTGTTTGCTCATTTCACTGATGAGGAAACTGAGGCTATGGAGATCAAATTAACTTGTAGATAGCTTAGCAAACAAGTGAGTCCAGGTCTCTGGGATGCCAGAGCAGCTAGCTGGCTTCTCCACTGCCTTGAATGACTTGGACAAGTTGCTCGTCAGTCTCAATGTCCTTATTTACCCAATGATGACAGTAATTTATATCTGACAGTGTTATTGTGATGAGTACATGAGATAATTGATGAAAATATTCCTACAAATGGGCCTGTGGACCCCATATAGCTGGGACATTCTTTTCTTTCCCAACTTCTTCCCTCTCCATATCTTGTCATCTTCTCTCCACTCAAAGGCAAATACAAAGAGAAAAGCGCACTCAGATGGACTCAGAGGCCTGGAGGACAATTAAATGTAATTGTGAATATGTACTTTCCTGCCAATAAAGAGACAAGGCGGAAAGCGGAGGCTGGGGAGAAAAGGCAGAGTCCCTGGTTACCAGAGGGGCCAGTGGGGTTGGAAGAGACACGGTCTGGGGAGTGTGGGAGGACAGGGGCACGTGCACTTTTTAGAGAAGTCACAGCTTCCCTGGGGGAAGAGAATTCAAAATGAGAAGATAATGCTGAAACTACTTCAGGGAAGTTCTTTTGGAATGCAGAATATTTACATAAGCTTAATCTCCCCACAGTCTTATTAATTAATTACAAGAGGAAATGAGAAAGTAACATGTACAATGCAGAAATCTAGTGGACATCCTTCAAATTAAGGGGATGAAGGGATTAAGCGAGAGAGCAAAAGCGAGAGAGAGAGAGACTCATAGACACAGACAGCAATATGGTGATTGCCAGAGGGAAAGATGGGGAGGGGAGGTAGAGGAGGATAGAGGGGGGATAGATGGTGATGTACACCTGAGACCTATGTAATTTTATTAACCAATGTTACCCCAATAAATTCAATAAAAAAAGAAAAACAACGCCCTCGAAATCAGCCATCATGGGACCAACTAATATACCAGATGCACCAAGGGCACAACATCACTTAGAACTATTCACGCAAAGGTACAACCTGAGGTAAATCACAGGCAACATCAGGAAAAAAACCAAGCAAGGGACATTCCACAAAATGAGTGACCTATGTTCTACAAAATGTCGGTGTCATGAAATATAAAAATGAGCTAAGGGACTGGGTGTTCCAGATTAAAGGAGACTACAGACATGTCAAGTAAATACAAATACATGATCTTAGCTACAAGGAAATTATTGGAATGATTAGGGAAATGTGAATACAGACTCTGTATTAGACAATAGGATAATTCAATGTTGAATTCCCTGAGTATGATCACTGTATAGTGTAAGGTAATGGCCCCGCTCTTAGGAGACACATGCTTAAGTATTTAGGGGACAAGCGTTAACATGTCTGCAACTTACTCTGAAGCGATTCAACAACAATAAAATATATATGTGTATGTATGTGTATATGTATAAAAAGATAAATCAAAATATTAACCGGTGAATCTTGGTGAAGAGCATACAGTATTTATTATACTATTCCTGACCTTATGCTGTGAACTTGAAAAAAATTATTAAGAACTAAACACAAATACCTAGGGAAAAAAAGAGAAGGTAGCATTTAAAAAAAAATGAGTAGATAACAGCTTGATGGTTCCTCAAAAAGTAAAAATGTAGAATTTCCATTTAACGATTGCCATTTCCATATACATTCCTAGAGAATGTATACACCCGGGAGAGATGAAAACATTTGTGGACACAGCAATGTGTGCATGAACGTTCACAGCAGCGTTTTTCATAACAGCCAAGTGGTGGGAACATCCCAAATGCCCACCAACAGATAAATAAACTGTGACATATCCATACACTGGAATACTATTCAGCCTTACATCGGAATGAAATTCTGAGCCATGGCACAACATGGATGAACCCTGAGGACATAATACTAAGTGAAATAAACCAGTCACAAAAGGTAAATATTGTAAGATTCTACCTACGTGAGCTGCTCATGGTAGTCACACTCGTAGAGACAGAAAGTAAGATGGCGGTTGCAGGAGCTGGTGGGAGGGAGGAACAGGGAATGACTGACTGCTCAGTGGCTGCCGTGTCTCCTTTGGGGGTGATGAAAACATTTTGGAGCTTGACCGAGGTGACGGGTACACAATGACGCGAACGCAGAAAATGTCTCTGAATTGTTCCCTTTAACATGATTGATTTTATGTTACATGAATTTCACCTCAATGAAAAAGAGCAGAGCAGATGGAGGGAGGAGGAGGAGAATAATATGACTTCAGCAAACAGAGAGTGACTGGGAAGAGACCACGCCTGGAGCGAGCACTCACGCCCACGAATCTGCTGAGTGGAATGGAAATAGAGTGCCGCTGGTTTGAAATATGCCAAGCAAATGGATGTGAGGTGCATAATTCTCATTTACCTGAATTGTGTAAACACTTTCACAGATACTTACAGTGCAGTAAGACTGAACCAAAGGCTGGGTCATTATCTGCTACATTTGAAAGCACCTTGACTAAAGCAGCACCAATAGGAGAAAGTGGGCAAAGCTGGGATCTCAAGGGCCAAGACTTTAGAGGAAAAACCTCTTCCTCATAGACCCCAGGATGGGGAAGTGAAATGCCCATGTGGCTGCAGCAGACGGGATGAGTCTAGTTTCGGCTCATCTGGGGCTAGACAGTTTTTTAAAAAAATATTTTATTTATTTATTTTTAGAGAGGGGAAGAGAAAGAGAAAGAGAGGGAGAGAAACACTGATGTTCAAGAGAAACATCGACCAGCTGCCTCTTGCATGTGCCCCACCAGGGACCTGGCCCACAACCCAGAAATGTGCCCTGACCCAGAATCGAACCAGCAATACTTTGCCTTGCGGACAATGCCCAACCAACTAAGCCACACCAGTAAGGGTGTGGGCAGTTTTTAAAAGTCGTCCACTCCTTCTCTTTAGAAATCATGTTTGCTTTCACATACATGGAGCTGGGACAGAAAGGGATGTTGTAAGACTTGTAGGACCTCACACATTATCTTTTCCAGAAGAAACTGCATTTCCAATTAGAACCCTGAAGAAAACATGATGCTTTAAAAAGAGGGGGAAAGGGGGCTATTTTTATCACCAAAGAAATTCACACACACTGTAAAAACTTTAGAAAAGGCATATGCGCAAAAAAATCCCCTGTAAAAAGCCACTACCATGATTTTGCCAGCCTGAGAAGGCGATACTTAACTGGAAGGAATGACTCATAATGATGGTGCTTTGGTCACCTTTAAAAACTTTCTTGGTGAGAAATTGCAATAAATGTGAGGCTTCCTTAAGCCCACTAGCAAGGATGGTCCTAACCCAAGTGTACCTTCCCCTGAGATAGAAGCAAATTTTCAGTAGTTAAAATGTGTGTGTCCAAAGACTCTGGTGATGAACCATGAAGGAGTAGACAGAAAAATCAGGATAAATACCCACTGCTCTCTTCCTTATAAATGTTCATCTGAAAGAGAATTGCTAAGTCAGAAGGAAGAGAAAGAGTCCAATCAAATAATGCTGCAGGCCAGTTTTTATGCCAGGTGAACAAAGAAAAACAAATGAAGTGATGCTTCTGACACAGTTTAGTGATTGGCTGAGAAAAATGACAGAAATTGGCTCGAGCCCTTATTTCTCCTGCCACTGCCCCCGGAGTGATCTCCGGCTCCCGGACCACACACTCACCCATCCAGACTTCCCCGAACTGCCCAGCACCAAGCCTCTTCACCAACTTAATGGACTCTCGTGGGATCTCCCAGGCGTCTTTATCCCACGGCTTTTGTGGTTTGGGACTAATACAAACCTTCTCCAATCTTCTGCACAAGCCGTCTGACTGCTCTAATTTGAAAGAGAAAATAAATGTTAAAAAACAGTCATACTTTGTATTTTACCACTATCTATGGGGAAGCTTCAACTGTTGGTCTTATCGTTTCCAACTTGCCATAGTTACGGACCTAAAATGCTTAAAGGGGTATCTTTCTTGTAATCATGACTTTTGAAATTCTTAAATGAAAGACAATTTAAAACATACTTAATTTTACTTGTTAGTACTGTTACTGTATTAGAACAGTAAAAACATAACAAACAGATAAACAAAGGCTGATACATTGTCACACTTCATAAAATGCAATTTCAAATTGCTGAGCCCAAGTCGTGCATCACGGTCCAATGGCAGGGGCTTGGTCCTGTCACTCGCACCCCAGAACATGGCAAGCACTCACCACACAGGCCAGAGGAGCAAGTAAGTGATGGGATAACAGAGAGGGAGGGTCGATTCCACAAAATTTGGGGTGCCTCGCTCCCTCCATTTTTTGGGACAAAAGCAAGGCTATAGTGTGTGTTCCCCTTGAGCGGGCTGTAGAAATAAGCTGTAACCACAGCTGCCCGCTACAGCCAACTTCCATTACACAGAGAATGAACCTAAAGGTTGGTCATGGGTTCAGTTTAACAGTGCTGGAGAGTGGCATTGGGGACAGAGGACCAAGCACCTGCCGCTGCTCAGTATTTTGGTGTTGCCGTTGTTAGAGTTCTTTGATCAAGAGTACGCATTACTGTTATGCACACAGGCATCTGCCAAGTCTGAATTCCTCTTCCACATAGTTAAAGATGTGTTGTAAAAATATGCATTATATAAAATAGTATTCGTTTTTCTCTTCATTATTCTGAAATATCAATTGTTAAACATCAGGGATTAGATGAGAAGGACTGGAATGATTATTCACAAGGATCAAATCTAACTTTGAATGTTTATTTAATTATAGATGAATTTATAATCAATTATAGAACATGGCCCTCCAACTTTATCCAATGTGTAAAAAATATTATATTATTTTATAATAATGTGTAAAAAAATTCAATATAAAAAGTGTTCAATACCATATATTTACCATAATAAACTTATTTGTCTCGTCTGACCTTCAGTCTTTACTTACTTTGGTAATGCTTAATCATGTCACTGATACAAGGAAAAGTGATTCTTGGAGAGATGTAATAACCTCCATTGTCCAGACTTCTAATTTTGTAGTGCTTAATAATATCACCGTGCATGGGGTCATAATCTCTGACAGAAAGAGAGTAGCTTCCTACAAGGGAAAAAGTACAAGTCAAGATTATACCCATATTTTATAAATAAGATATGCATTATACAATACTGTAGATCCCTTGTGCCATAAAATATGCAAAATATAAATTAAGTATGTCTATAGTACATAATTTGAAAAGTCCTATAAAAAAGTCCTATATAAAAAGTCCTATAAAAGTCTATGCAATAAACAAAGCTAGCATTTTGTGGGCTCTGAAGTTTACCAACATGCCATTTTCCTTCTTCATGATAGTTTTTGAAATTATTTCACTGAATTGAAAAGTTGCTTTCATTTACGTTCTCTTAAAGTTTCAATATTTACTCTGAACAATAATTTAAAAGACTCAACAAACATAAGGTATTGTGAGAAATGGTCATAATTATGCCTGTTTCCTATTACTTTGAGTAGCAAAGCTAATAATTTGAGTTTGTTATTTGTTATCAAACCATAAAATTTCACTACCAGAACATAATGTATTCTTTTTTAAAAAGAATTCTAGAATACTTTCTAACAATGATTTTCTAAATAGTGTTTTATAAGAAGCCTAATGCCACCTCTTACCTTTTAATGTTTCGCTTTCTCTGATAAGGAAAGCCCCAGGGCTGTTCCCTGGTGCCAGAAGCTGCCTTTCTGCATCTTTCCTGGTTATATCCTTGAAAAACCACCTGAGAAGACATTTTAACAGTTTGTGGGTGTTGCGCTCCATGGAAATAAAAAGATAAAGAATAAACAAGAAACCCAATACAGTGAACAAAACCATCAAAGATGACAACATGTAAGGACTCACTCTTCTGTTTCCAAGGTGTTGACTTTGGCTACGTAGTTGCTGGGGATGAAGCCTTCTCTCTTTGTTGAAAGGGATTTGGCTTTCCACCATTCTCCGTGCCTAGAATAGAAACACACATAAAAAATGAGCCCAACGACTCGAGAACCACAACGGCAAATGTCTCCACGTGTTTGTTTTGCAGGGTGAGGGTGGGTGAGGAAGATTCCTGGAACCTCAAAATCCAGCAAGAAAATTCATTCCTCTTGTTGAAATAAAAT
>PVKM010027030.1:0-19008 GCA_004027735.1 Carollia perspicillata | reverse complement strand
TGGTGCCTTTTCCCCACAGGACTGCTGCGGTCTGCGTGCGTTTGTTCTCGTCTTCAGCCACAACACGCAGACTCTGCTGGCCGGAGTCTGCAACAATCTACGAAATGGGAATTTAGTCTCTCCTCTTTACCTCACAGAGCATTGGGTGGTTGAGAAGAAATTACCCCTTGTCTGTAACAAGGACTTATTAAAAAAAAAAGATGAGGGACACCCATTGTAATGACATCACTGCTTTTTATCTCTGCTGCCATAAGAGAGTCCAAGGATGAAATTGCTTCTTACAAGGGCTTCAAGATTCCAGTGTCGTCAGACCCAAAAGAGAGCAGGAACTGCTGCACAGCGCTGGAGAGAGCTCGCCAGAGCGGAGCAGTGAGACCTGCACGTGGCTTTGATTTCAATAGTTTCCAAAAGAGAAGATGATCCCTGCAAATGCAGGGTGGCCTCACCAAAGGCTTAAGGGGCAGGATGCTGGGAGTTGAGCAGAAATTCAACATTCTTAAGGTTCTGAAGCCTGACACTTTTTATGTTTTAAATCCTCTCCCTTATTTCCTGTTTCCCTATTCTTCCTGACTGTGATCTTACTTATTAACTAAGGGGCAACATGATTTAAAGGGGACACAGGATTTCAAATAGTTTCAAGGTGTTCAGAGATTTAAATAAACCACTTGATTCTCTCTTTGTTTAATTTTTATTTTGCAATCCAGAAAAAAAAAATCTGAGATTTTTTTTTCCTTTCAGCACTTTTTGATTAAAGTCAGATTGATAGAGTTCCCTCAAGTAATCTTTTAAAAACCAGGTTAAATAATATAATTTAAGCTTTTCCCAAAGCTAATGTACAGATTATTCTCTATTTTCCTGTGTCTAATGGTTAGGGTTATTGTTCAATGTTGTTTTGCAGGCAATAACTGTACCCAGCATTTGGTAAGCACTTTCACATTCATTATTTCAATTGTTTTTCACCACCACGTCATTCCCGTTTTCCAGAAAAGAAAACAGGCTCGGAGCCAGGGCCACACAGCCCTGACAGATTGCAAGCTTCAACTGCCCTTCACAAGTAGCGCTCACTCGAAATAGTTCCAAGGTCTGCCCTTGGAATTGTATTTCTGGACTGTGGGTGGCAGCCAAACAAGACTGGCTTGAAAAGGCCAGGCAGAGAAGTCAAGGGGTGAGTTCCGATGACACAGAGGCTGGAAGGATCATGAAGGTAAAAGAAGCAATCGGAGAAAGTCAGCTGAGGCCCATCGAGCAAAGCACTATACCCTCCAAGGGCCCTGGTCCAGCACACTCATCTGGCTCCTGAGAGGTCGCACGTATAAGACTCAGGCTAGGGTGCAATTTAGGAGCCTGAATGAATGGGCCTATAGTGATGAAGTATTTACTGCGCACTTAAGCTATCAAGCACTGGGCCAAGTCCCATGACAATACAAATGACACGTAAGACAGGTACACTGTCCTCAAGGGACTTCCAGTCTAGTTAAAAAGACAAGACTAAAACAGGGAATGGCAGAAGAAGTAGTGTCTGTATTCAGTTTCATAGCATAAATTACAACTTGTGCAGGAATATAAAAAAAGGAAGACCAACAGGGACCAGAAGTAGTTAAAGAGCAAGGAAGAAAGAAGAGGACTAACATGTCTCATTAGAGTTCTAGAAAGAAGGGGAAAAAAAGATGGAGACGAGGCAATGATAATGGCCTTACTTTTCCTAGAACAGATAAAATGTCTGAACCCACAAATACAAGAAGCACAGACCATACTGAGCAGGAGTTAAACACACACACACCTGGATGTATGATAGCAAACCAGAGAACATCAACAATAAAGATAAGAGCTAAAGAGAAGACTGATTATTTTCTAAAAAGGCATAAAAACTGGGGAGATTCTCAAGAGGAAATACAGAAATCATCTTCAAAATGCTTAGAGAAAACCATTATCTACCTAAACTTGTGTATTTGAAAGAGTTATCTTTTAGAACTGGGGCAAAATAAAGATATCTTCTTTTTTTAATTTTTTTTTTTTATCAATGTATGGTTGCCTCTCATGCATCCCCTGCTGGGAACTGGACTGCAACCCAGGCATGTGCCCTGACTGGGAATTGAACCGAGATCATCTGGTTCGCAGGCCCGCGCTCAATCCACTGAGCTATGCCAGCTAGGGCAAAATAAAGATATCTTCTGATGGAGAAATTGCAAACCCAACAAGCCATTATTTTTTTACAAACCTCTAAAAAGCATACTTTAGGAAGTATAGAGAACTGTTCCTTATGGTGTAGGAAATGTAGCCCAGCCCCCACTCAAAAAGGCCAGTGGGGAATGAGGTCAGGCACACAAGAGCCACACCCATGGATAGGTTCTCCCACGGGGAATCAGGCCTGCATTGTACCTAGGCTGCTATGAGGCTTACTTTTGCTAAAACTCCCTCACCTTGAATTGAGGCAGCAAATGTTTACTGTGCATCTTTAAAGTAACTTCTTAAAATCTATGCTAAACCTCCCAAGGGTGAGTGTAACCAGTTCATCCACTTTTCCCTTTGCCTTTGCAAATACCCTTCTTCTTTGATGTAATTAGCAGCATCCTCTCCTTTGTTTTCTGTAAAAGGTCACCACCTAAAGTGAACCTGTGCAGACTAGATGAGGACCATCCTCAATGGAATGTACCCAGAAAAGCAATAAAAGCCTGTCCAGGCAGAGGTCAGGGCCCTCTCTCACTCAAGGGAGTGGCCATGCCGTCCCTTTTCTCCACGGGACTTCTTTAATCCATGTGAATTTGTTTGCCGCAGCCACAGCACACTGACCCTGCAGGCCAGGGCCTGCATCAAGGAAGAAGAAAAATTATTTCAGACAGAAGGTCTAAGATGAAAGAAGGATTGATGGACGAAGAGATTAATAATCATGTACATGAATCCAACCATTTTCTATATAGAAATTATAACAATATCTATTGGGGAGGGTTAGAAAAGGACAGAACTAAATACTGACCTGAGAGCATGTAAGTCTGGAAGGTGTGCAGAAAAAGGTAGTGACTTATAAGGTTTTTGTGTTATTTGTGAAGGGGGTTAAGATATTGATTAACTTAGAATTTTAAAATATGCATTACAAAATTTCAGTGAAATAATAGAAGACATGTACAACCACCAAATCCATGGTAGGGGGATGGAATAAGAAAACAAATTTAATCCAAAAAGAGGAGAAAGAAGGAAGAACAAAGAATCATAGGAAAAGGCAGGACAAATAGAAACTTCAAAGTATAAAGACTGAAACAAGTCCAAACATGCCTGCAAAAACATTAAATGTAAAAAGGCTAAACTCACCACTTAAAAGACAGAAATTATCAGATTGGGTTTTTTAAAAAATCAACTATATGCTGCTTATAAAAGACAAACCCAAAACATAAGGACACAGAAAAGTTCAAAGTTAAAAAAATAAAAAGACAGAAAAACATACATCAGCTAAACACTAAAGAAAAGAAGGCTGGGGATGCAAATTTAATATAAGACAAAATAGACTTGAGGACCCAAGGAGTCCAGGAAGGCTCAAAGGGGCACTCCCATGACCGAAGACGCTTCCTGGAACTTTTAGAGCTGGAGCTGAAGAAAGCAGCTCTTCTCTTTTCCCTGATAAGTCTAGAAAATGCACAGCAAGATCTGGCAGCTGCCCTGGCCCAGCGTGTGGAGAAACCTCCCCTGAGGCAGGACGAAGTAGAGCAAAGCCACAGGACACTTCTGGCGACTCCAAGCCCCTGGTAGCTACCTGCCCCGGCCCCTCCCCTGCCTTTCCAGAGTCTGTGAGTGATTCAGGTCCCTTTCTGCCACTGTTAGCTCCAGTTGGGGTTCTCTCACTTACAGCCTGGAGTCCTGACTAGTATAGAAGTGCCCTGCCAAGGGTTCAGACTGTTGTGATCGGGTTGGAACAAGAATCCGGAGCCTCTGATTCCATCTCCGTGGGTCACAGGGGCCTTCAGCCTGCTGAGTGATCTCAGGCGAGCCACAGCCCTCCTCCGGGCTACATACAGAGTTGGAGTCCATGATCTCAAGCGTTTCTCAAGAAATAAAAGTTGATTACTTCATTTGGTTTTAAAACAATACAGATGGGTAAAGAAAAATGAAGAGTGGGAGACAGAAGGGGGGTGTGTGTGTGTGTGTGTGTGTGTGTGTGTAGAGAAAAAGAGAGAGAGGCAGGAGAGGGAGATGAACAGAAGAGGAGAGGAGGGGAGGGAACAGTTGCTTGAAAAACAATCCAAACGGCACAATTAACCTTTGAAAAAGTGAGAAGATTAGTAGGAGTTCTAAGACATACTGATATCAATAAACTGTATAGAAAGATAAAATTTGGGGTCACAGAATGCGCTACCTCAAACTAAGCTGGTGGAGAATCAAATGACGTAGCTGAGCCAAGCCAACAGTGGTAGCTCGAGTTTGTGTGGCCAGAAATAGCAGGGGGCCTCTAGGCATTTATCACTTGGTAAACAAAATGTTGTCTAGAATAAATGGGTCACCAGTAAAGGCCAGAAACTCCTGTAGAATGGGGATTTACATTCTTACTGGTGTGGGTGATGGCAGAGGTGGAGTGATTCTAGGTCATCTGTGAGGGAAGCAGCTTCCAGGGTCAGCTCTGCAGCATTGCCCTGGGAGTGTCCTGAAAGCTTGGTCCTGAGTGTGTTTCTCCAGCTCTCCCAACATCTGTTAGTCACTAGTCTCCCAACTAGACAGTTAGTCACTATCTCTTATTACAATCTTTTTCTGCTCAAACTTGCCAGAGTAGATTCTGTCTGTTGCTACCAAGAACCATCATGTTCATGTAGGTGTCCGTGTGATAAAAAGGAGCTTGGTGGAAAAGGGATACCACATGCCAGGAACCAGAGATAATGCAGACGTAACCGTGTGCATCATCTCCCAAGAAGCCCATGAGATGCATATTGTTGCCTTCACTGTACAGATGACAGAAACTCAGGTCACAGAAGTTAGGTCACCTGCACAAAGTCCCCCAGCAATTGGCAGAGCCCAGATTCACATTCAAGTCTGAATCTAAAGCTTATGCAGGACTTCCAGCCAAGATGGAGGTGTAGGTATATACACTGTGCCTCCTCAAAAAAGAACGGCAACGAATTTAAAAATAGAAAACAACCAGAACTGCCAGAAAATCGAACTGTATGGAAATCTGACAACCAAGGAGTTAAAGAAACATTCATCCCAACTGGTAAGAGCGGTGGAGATGGGCATCCAGGGCAGAGAGGATGCACAGCAAGGCAGCAGCTGAAGGACCTGAGCTTCGAGGTGGCGGCTGGCAGGGTGGGCATTCCCACATTTGCATGTGGATAAACCTGGAAAAACAATTGGGGGGCGAGACAGACCACACAACCCAGGGTTCCAGCACAGGGACATAAAGCCTCAAAAGCTCTGACTGAAAAGCACTCTGGGGGTTGCAGCAGTGGGAGAAACTGCCAGCCTCAAAGGAGAGTTCATTGGAGAGACCCACAGGGACCTAGAATGTACACAGACCCAGCCACCTGGGAATCAACACCAAGAAGGGGCCAATTTGCCTGTGGATAGTGGAGGAAGTGACTAAAAGCCAACTGAGAGCCCAAGCAAGCAGCATTGTTCCCTCTCTGATCCTCCCCCACATATAGTGCCACAACACAGCCATGTGGGTTGCCCTGCCCTGGTAAGTACCTAAGACTCTGCCCCTTTCAACATAACAGGCATGTGGAGACAAAAAAAAAAATATGGCCCAAATGAAAGAACAGGTAAGAACAGATCAAAGCTCCAAAATTACAACTAAGCAATGAAGAGATAGCCAACCTATGAGGTACAGAGTTCAAAACACTGGGCTATGAAAAAGTGAAATTAAGGAAAATATACAGGGAACCAACAGTGAACAGAAGGAAATTGGGACTCAAATCAATGAAGTGGACCAGAAGGGAGAAATAAACATTCAACCAGAACAAAATGAAGAAACAAGAATTCAAAAAAGGAGAGGCTTAGGAACCTCCAGAACAACTTTAAGTGTCCCAACATCCAAATCATAGGGGTACCAGAAGGAGAAGAGGAAGAGCAAGAAATTGAAAATTTATTTGAACAAATAATGAAGGAGAACTTCCCCAGACTGGCAAAGGAAATAGACTTCCAGGAAGTCCAGGAAGCTCAGAGAATCCCAAAGAAGTTGGACTCAAGGAAGCATACACCAAAGCACATCATAATTACATTACCCAAGGTTAAAGATAAGGAGAGAATCTTAAAAGCAGCAAGAGAAAAGGAAAGAGTTATCTTCAAAGGAGTTCCCATGAGACTATCAGCTGATTTCTCAAAAGAAACCTTGCCGGCAAGAAGGGGCTGGAAAGAAGTATTCCAAGTCATGAAAGGCAAGGACCTACATCCAAGATTGCTCTATCCAGCAAAGCTTTCATTTAGAATGGAAGGGCAGATAAAGTGCTTCCCAGATAAGGTCAAGTTAAAGGAGTTCATTATCACCAAGCCCTTATTATATGAAATGTTAAAGGTACTTATCTAAGAAAAAGAAGATCAAAAGTATGAGCAGTAAAATGACAACAAACTCACAACGATCAACAACTGAACCTAAAACAAAAACAAAAACAAACTAAGCAAACAAGTAGAACAGGAAGAGAATCACAGAAATGGAGATCACATGGGTGGTTATCAGTGGGGGAGTGATGGAGGAAAAGTACAGGGAATAAGAAGCATAAATGGTAGGTACAAAATAGACAGGGGGAGGCTAAGAATAGTGTAGGAAATGGAGAAGCCAAAGAACTTACATGTATGACCCATGGACATGACATGAACTGAAGGTGGGGGGTGATGCAAGTGGGAGGAGGGGTACAGGGTAGAGGGAATAAAGGGGGAAAATCTGACAACTATAATAGCATAATCAATAAAATATACTTAATAAATAAATAAAGTATATGCAGTCTTCTGCTCAATATTTCTCACATAACCTCAATAACTCACTTTATTAAACAGGTAAGTTTTATTGTGTTTAAAAGAATTCAATCTGATGGATCCAAGAAAGACCATTGCCATGTGGTCTTGCCTAGGGTGTTTTCTTCCGTGTTCACTTCCCTCACGAGTGTAGATGGGTAAACTGACCTCTCGGGTCACCTAAACCCTGTGTGGCCTGAGCCATATCTACCTTTCCAGCCTTACTCTACATTACAGCCCTCACACACAGTTATACATAGCTCCAGGCTGTGGTCTGAATGTTGGTGTGTCCCCAAATCTTCATGCCCAATGGGATGGTATTAGAAGGTGGGGCCTTTGAGAGGTGCTTAGGAGAGTGGCAACCTCATAGAGTGGGATTGTGCTCTTATAAAAAAGACACAGATCTTCTTTTCCCTTCTACCAGGCAAGTTACACAACAAGGAGTCTATGGCCCTCACCAGACCATGCTGACACCCTGATCTTGGACTTCCAGCCTCTAGAACTCTGAGAATTACCATATTTTACCATATAATGCACACATTTTGCCCAAATTTTTAAAAAAATTATTTTTAGAGAGGGGAAGGGGAAAGAGGGAGAAAAACGTCAATGTGTGGTTGCCTCTTGAGCGTCCCCTACTAGGGGCCTGACCTGGTCTGCAACCCAGGCATGTGCCCTGACTGGGAATCAAACTGGTGACCCTTTGGTTCTCAGGCCAGCACTCAATCCACTGAGCCACACCAGCCAGGGCCTGCCCAGATTTTTGAGGGAAAAATAAGGATGTGCATTATACATGGGTATAATGATTATATACTATAGGTATAATAATAGGTATAGTAATCCCATGTATAGTGTGCACAAAAATGTGGGTGCGTGTTATAAATGGCAAAATATGGTAAGTGTTTCTTGTTCACAAGCCACCCCATCTGTGGTACTTTGTTATAACAACCTGAACGAATGGACTAAGGCACTTCTCACATTGGTCTTCTTTCATCTCCTAGAACATCCTAAAGCTTTTTTGAATCTATTGGCTCAGCTTTGTATTTCCAGGACTAGCACCAAACTTGACACTTAGTAAGTGCTCAATGACTATTGAATGAATGGATGGATGGATGATTCCTCTGAAGGGCTTGCTGTGTTGTCTTACAACATGGCAGACAGTTTGGAAGAACTCCAGTTCTACTTCCCGGAGTCCCATGACTGAAGTGTTATGAGGTGCACAATCTAGGCCATTTCCCCTTAGTGTTGGGGGAAGAGATGGAGGAGCGCAAAGTCGAAGACCTTCTGGGACTTTTCTAAAGGATCTCAATGGTTCCTCTATACTCTCTGGTGACCATGAGCTGGAAACACGGTTAGAAAGGTTGGAACTGGTGGAGAATGGGTCCCAAGACACCCTCAGTGAAGAAGTTTATTAGAACACCATTCAAATCCACCCAACAATTGTGTATACACATGTGTGCATGTGAATATATATAAATATACACACTGAGTAGCTATTCCACAAGTGGATCTCACTAGTGGACGGCAAACCTTCAGGAAAGAAGAGGAGGAATGAATAGGTGGAGAACTTAACTGCTGGAATGATGAGTAAAAACTGCATAGCATTTCTCAAGAGGATTTTGATGGAGCCTTATTTTCAACCAGCAAACATTTGCATTTGGTCTCGGAGATCTGGTTCGGGTATCCCAGGAATGGCCTCTCTAGATCCATCTTCATGCCTTTTCCCACACTTTTTGGCAGTGGTGTTATGAAGCAAGCATCACCATAATTGTATAACCCATCTTGGTTCTTTTGTGGTTGCTTCCTCTAAGAATCTCAGATTCTTTGGAGGTTAACAAATGATTTATTTGCATTCTTCTTAAGTAATAGAACAAATCAGTCTAAAACTCACAAAATACCTTAGAGACCACCAAATGTGGTCCCTTCTTATTTTAAAGAATGGGGAAACTGTATCCCAGAGAAGGGAAATAGTTTGCCCTGGGTCATGCTGCTGGCAGAAGCAAGCTTCAAGCCCAAGTCTCCAAACACCCAGTCTAGGTCTCTTGTCACAGTACCTCATGTCCAGCCACCCAGGACCACAGGCTTGATTTATACCACAACCTGTGGGTTCTTACAGTCCCTGGCCTGGGCTCCCCGTCATGCTTTGGGGGCCTGGCTGTACCCCTTACCTCACACGTTGACTTGAGCAACACCACCCGATTGGTTGCTCTGCCATAGAGCCTAAGTCTCCCATTGTTAATCATTTTTTAAAAGAGTTTAACATCTGCTGCAGGGAAATTTACTGGCCTCAAGTTACCAGCTATAATTTTGGTCATTTGGGGGAAATAGTGATGCTATAGTCGTCACTTTCCAAATGTTACAGGAACCTGACCCAAATCAAGAAACCTCTCAATAAATCAGCTCCAAACAGCATCAATTTCTAGCCTTGCTATTTAGAAAGTTACAGCTCTGAATCAGTGTCTGGGCTGGAGAAAGCATCCAACTCAAAGTCTCTAGATTTTAATAATAGCTGCCATTGTTCAAAGAGGAATTCATAACTCTCAATGGATTCCAGCCAAAAGCCTTGAGCCAAGCTCCGTATTTATGTATGTTTGGATGTACTAAGTGGTCTACAAGTTTCATGAGTGGTTCTTTCAACATGAGAGTTACCCAGATCTCCAAGACATGGTCCTGCTTGTGGACATCACCCTGGACCAAGCCCTCCCTGTTGGCAAGTTGTCTTTGGCCCTTGGTTTATGTACAAATGGCTGGTATCATTGTAGCTCATGATATAAGTCCATTAATAATTAAAACAACTGCTAACTCTTATGCAATGCTTGCTCTGTACCAGAATAATTTCATGAATTTATGTGATCTTTATGGCTCTATGAAGAAGGTAGTATTATTATCTTCATTTTACACACGAGGAAACTGAGGCAGAGTATGTTAATGAGTCACCCAAGGTTATGTAGTTATGGAGTTATCAAAAGAGCTGGAGTTGGAACCCAAGCAATCTGGCTCCAGAGACCTCTTTCTTTCTTTTTTTAAACAGTTTTATAGAAATAAATATAACTTACATACCATTAAATCAACCCCCTCAGGATGTGTGATTCAGTACTTTTTCAAATATTCATAGAGTCATGCAATTATCATCATTGTCTAATCCCAGAACATCCTTATCACCTCAAAAAGAGACCCAGTATTCACTAGCAGACACTCCCAATTCCCCATTCTTCCAGCCCCTGGCAATCACTAATCTACTTTCTGTCTACTTGCAAGATTCACTTGTTCTGAACATTTCATATAAATGAAAGCATGCAATACACGACCTATTGTGACTGGATTTTTCACTTAGCATATTGTTTTCAGGACCCATCCATGTTGCAGCATCTATCAGTACATCATTTCTCTTTGTGAAGAAATAATATCCCATTGTGGAGCTACCCCACTTTGTTTATTCCTTTGTCAGTTGTTGGACATTGGATTGTTTCCACTTTGGAACTATTATGAACAGTGTTGCTATGACCACTTGCATACAGGTATTTGTATGGATCTATATTTTCTGTACTCCCAGAAATGAAATTGCTGAGTCACATGTTAACTATACATTGAACTTTTTTCAAGTATGTTTTATTGATTGTACTATTACAGCTGTCCCATTTTTTTCTCCCCCTTATTCCCCTTCACACTGTACACCCCTCCAACCAGCATTTCCCCAGCTTAGTTCATGTCTGTGGGTCATACATATAAGTTCTTTGGCTTCTCCATTTCCTACACTATTCTTAAACTCCCCCTGTCTATTTTGTACCTACCATATATGCTTATTATTCCCTGTACCTTTCCCCCATCACTCCCCCACTGATAACCACCCATGTGATCTCCATTTCTGTGATTCTCTTCCTGTCTACTTGTTTGCTTAGTTTGTGTTTGTTTTTTAGGTTCAGTTGTTGATCGTTGTGAGTTTGTTGTCATTTTACTGCTCATACTTTTGATCCTCTTTTTCTTAGATAAGTACCTTTAACATTTCATATAATAAGAGCTTGGTGATGATGAACTCCTTTAACTTGACCTTATCTGGGAAGCACTTTATCTGCCCTTCCATTCTAAATGAGAGCTTTGCTGGACAGAGTAATTTTGGATGTAGGTCCTTGCCTTTCATGACTTGGAATACTTTTTTCCAGCCTCTTCTTGCTTGTAAGTTTTCATTTGAGAAATCAGCTGATAGTTTTATGGGAACTCCTTTGTAGGTAACCATCTCCTTTTCTCTTGCTGCTTTAATGTTCTCTCCTTATCTTTAAACTTGAGTAATGTAATTATGATGTGCCTTGGTGTGTTCCTCCTTGGGTCCAACTTCTTTGGGGCTCTCTGAGCTTCCTGGACTTCTTGGAAGTCTATTTCCTTTGCCAGACTGGGGAAGTTCTTCATTATTTTTTCAAGTAAGTTTTTGATTTTTTGTTCTTCCTCTTCTCCTTCTGGCACCCTTATGATTCAGATATTGGGACATTTACAGTTGTCCTGGAAGTTCCTAAGCCTCTCCTCATTTTTTTTGAATTCTTGTTTCTTTATTCTGTTCTGGTCAAATGTTTATTTCTCCCTTCTGGTCCAAACCATTGATTTGAGTCCTGATTTTCTTCCCTT
Source organism: Carollia perspicillata (assembly GCA_004027735.1). Taxonomy (NCBI): domain Eukaryota; kingdom Metazoa; phylum Chordata; class Mammalia; order Chiroptera; family Phyllostomidae; genus Carollia; species Carollia perspicillata. The sequence goes on along the minus strand of PVKM010027030.1, from coordinate 7,467 downwards.
CGCTGTTGATTTTTTGTATATTTTTCTTTATTTCACTCTGCATAGCCGTCATTTTTTTCTCTATTTTGTGACCATACTCAACCATTTCTGTGAGCATCCTGATTATGAGTGTTTTGAACTGTGCATTTGATATGTTGGCTATCTCTTCATCACTTAGTTGTATTTTTGGAGCTTTGCTTTGTTCTTTCATTTGGGCCATATCTTTTTGTCTCCACAAGCCTGTAAGTGATGGAGTTTTAGGTATTCACCAGGGTGGGGCAACCCACATGGCTGTGTTGTGGCACTGTATGTCAGGGGAGGGGTCAGAGAGGGAACAATGTTGCTTGCTTGGGCTCTCCGCTGGCTTTCAGTCACTCCTCCACTATCCACAAGCAAGATCGGGACCCTCTGGTGCTAATTCCTGGGTAGGTGGATCTGTATATGTTTTAGGACCATGTGGGTCTCTCCAACGAACTCTCCTTTGAGGCTGGCAGTTTCTCCTGCTGCCACAAGCCCCACAGTTTTTTCAGTCAGAGGTTTGAGGCTTTATGTCCCCATGCTGGAAACCTGGGTTGTGTGGTCTGTCTCACTCCCTAGTTGTTCCTCCCAGTTTATCCACATGCAAATGTGGGAATGCCCGGTCCACCAGCTGCCTCCTTGGCTGTCCACTCTGCCAGCCGGCACCTTGCAGCGTGTCCTCTCTGCCCCTGCTGCCTGCGTCTGCCCGTCCTACCAGTCTGGATGAAAGTTTCTTTTTAACTCCTTGGTTGTTGAACTTCCATACAGTTCAATTTTCTGGCAGTTCTGGTTTTTTTTTTTTTTTTTCTTTCTTAATTTTGTTGCTTTCCTTCTTTTGCTTGTATAAGGAGGCCAAGTGTGTCTACCTATGCTTCCATTTTGGTTGGAAGTTTATATGTCGAACTTTTTGATGAACTGCAAAGCTGTTTTCCAAAGTACCATTTGGAAAACAGTATACCATTTTACACTCTTACCTGCTATGTATGAGGTCAAATTTCTCTGTATCTTTGGCAACACATTATTTTTCATTGTTCTGATATGTCATCATAGTGGCTGTGAATTGGTGTCTCAGTGTGGTTTTGATTTGCATTTCCCTAGTGATCGATGATGTTGGACATCTTATTGGCCATTTTTATACATACAGTTTTCTTTGGAGAAATGTCTGTTCAAATGTTTTACCTATAAACATGGTTACTATCTCTTTATTGTTGAATCTCTTATCACATAAGTAATTTGCAAATATTTTCTCCTATTATGTGGGTTGCCTTTTCACTTTCTTGATAATGTGCTTTGAAGCACAAATTTTTAATTTTTATGAGGTCTAATTTATTTATCTGTTGTTTTCTTTTGTTCCTTGTGCCTTTGGTATCATATTTAAGAAGGCTTTGCCCAATTCAAGATCATGAAAATTTGCTCCTATGTTTTATACTATGAGTTTTAAAGTTTTAGGTTTTATATTTAGGTCTTGACATGGTGTGAGGTAGATAGAAGTCTACCTTTATTTTTTTGCGTGTGGATAGTCGGTGTCCTGGCACCATTTGTTGAAAAGACTATTCCTTCTCCATTGGATAGTTTTGGCACCCCAGAGGCCTCTCGTGATGGCTACACTCAACTAACTGCCTGTCTTAAAAGCTTTGGGGAGATGAATGCCTGTGTGTGTGTGTGTGTGCGTGTTACCCAAAGCAGCTGAAACAAGCAGCAACCTGAAACACCAGGCTGTCCTGAACATCAATCATCAGGTGTCTGAAAATCCAAAGGCAACAGAAAACCTAGAGACAGCAGACAAGGCCAAGTCCAGAGTATCTGTCTGACCCCTGAAGACTGAAACACACCATTGGAAAGCAGGTGAGGTCTCAGTAAAGATCTGAGAAATGAAATTTTTTCAAGGAGGAAGGACAACAATTCCATGGCGAGAAGATGCTGCCTAAACTAGCAGACATCCTCTGGTCACCTCCTCAGTAGGATCTAGCGTTCTCTGCCCAAGGCACGGATGAATGAATACACAGAGTCAGACGGATTCAGCCAATGGTGAGACTGGAGTTTCAGGTCTGGGATGATTTCTATCGGTCCTTCCTCTGAGATCTTGGAGTTATTCCCTTCTATGTCACAAGCATCACTACAGTACCTTCCTGCCCAACAGGCTACATTCAAGCCTGTCCTAGGGTAGAGAGGCTATGATCTTACTTCCCTCTCCCTTGCATCTTCACTCAGAAGAAAGGTCTCTTCACTCAGAAGCAGCCCTGGAACTGTCCCGTTGGTGACTCACCACCTCCAAAGGCAGCGCCACCTGCACGAGGGCTGCTCGGGAGACTCAGCCAGTCTCTGCAGAAATCAAGGTAAGGTCACAAATGTGAATCGTTATTTGTCGTTATTTGTTATCTTTACTGAACTATAAGATTAGAACACTAAAGGGGAAATGACGTGTCATTAAGGCTGGGTGATTTGACAATTTGTTGCCTTTCAGAGTCAGGAGACATTTTGGTGGACAAAGGGGAGACAGAGCCCGTAATCTGGGCCATGGGTTTGCCTTGATAGGGTAGACAGATGGCAGGACCAGAGCGCAGGGCCAGAGGAGTGCTGAAAAGGAAGGGGTTAGGGATTTCCTAAAGCCAAACCTATCTACATTTCCACTTTGCTAGGGTCTGTGTGACTGAGTGGACGGTGAAAACAGCTCGGAGAGAGGCTTAATTTTCCAGACACCACGTCTGCGCTGCTGGCTCTGACAGTACACGGGAGCCAGCTGGTGCTCTTCACCCAGGCCACTGGGTGTGGCTGGGAGGCTGCACAGCCGTGAATGAAAATCACGCAGGGCCTCCAACTGAATGGTGCCAAGTAGGTGTAGCCAACCTTTAGCATTTCTAGAAGCTCATTCTCAAAACCTGTGTTTCCCAGTAAGCTACATATATGAGGAACCCCAGTACTAAGAAATATCAAAAATTGATAAAGGGAAAGAGTTTAAGTGTGGGAAACATTGCATTACATAGAATGAAACAGATTAGCTCATTGCAGAACACAGAGGACTGAATAGGTTAATATGTGTTGTCAATCTCAAGAAGATAGGCGGTGCTTCCCATATACTTTGGTCTAGGAGCCCTTTTTCATGAAGCACCTTGCAGACTTCATGTGCCAGAGAATGGTTTTCCAGAAAAGCTGGTCTAGCCAATGCCAGAGTCAGGGGCTAGAATACTGCTTAGCCTTAAATGTGGGCCTGGAGGAAAGGAGTGTGTGCAGTCAAATGTCTAGTGTGCACACACGAGCTACCTGCTTTGTTCTCTGGGAACCTGGGCTCGTTTGCCTTTGCCTCCCTGCCCAGTGCCTGTGATGGATACTTGGGTTGGAGAATCTTCTGGGCTCTCAATTCTGGCTTCACCCTCTGGTGCCACAGGAAGGCTCTTTGCCAAGGCCGATTTTAAGACACTGGTTATTTCCTCTTCCAGAATGAGGAACAGGAGTGACTGCCATGGCTCAGCAATTCCCAGACTACCGTGCAGTGTAATAGGCCTGCCCACTCCAGAGCCAGAAGCCAGGGGTCTCAGAACAAGTGGGTGCAAAGGTTTACTGTCCGACACCTGTGGGGGCCTCGCAGCCCAAGGGCACTGAGAACAGTTCTGGGGTGATTTCTCAATGTGGTGGCACCTGCTTCTAGTGACCAGAGGCACATATAACAGAAGCAGCAGTTCACATCACCCTGAGCAACAGTCCCTCTCACCTGTGATGCAGGTTGCCTGTGGCAGGATCTACAAAATGGTATCAGAATTTCCTGGCTGAGATTCCTCCGCTATGTCCCCAAAACTTACAAATAACATCCTGGTTCTCTGTTCTGTGACAAACTTTGGAAAAACTGAGCTGAGACTGGGCTGGAAGAAGGTCCGTGGGCCACATCCCAAGGCCAGGTCTGTGAGGAAGCGAGAGAGAACAGCCAGTCCCAGCTCCTCCTCCCCCTGCGGTTGCTGCTGCCGGGCTCCTGTTCTCTCAGCCACCTCCAGCAGTTCCTCCTTTCAGCGTGGCTCCGGTGAGAATTATGGAATTGCTATTATTACCCCAGCTTGATGTCCAGGGCTTGAGGGCTGCTACCCTGGCAGCTCCACCCAGAGGGAAGCCAGCTACAGTGACAATAAAACAAAGTCTTTGGCAGCCGAAGGCCTCTGCTCTGCGTGCTGGGGCTGATGAACGGGATGTGGAGCCAGCCCTGACTCCAGCTCCTTGGGAAGTCTTGGAGCTGGCCCATCCCCTCCCGACATCTGATTCCAAAGGCATTTTTCAGCCCAGCTAGGAAGGCTGTGACAATCTCAACAAGCCTCACTCTTAAGAAACCAGAGTTTCCAAGCCTCAGCTGTCTATCCAGAGACTCCTCTAAAAGAGAAGAAGATGGCTTTGCTCTAATTTGGCAGGCTTTATCAATTAACCAAACAACCAAACAAACAGCATTAAGAGAGCACCACTGAATGCAAGGGCATTACTCAACATTCATTCATTCAACACATCTTTCTGCAACAGCTACTGTGCATCAGGTACTGTGCTGAGTGCTGGGGATACTCCGTGGACAGAGGAAATCGAAAGCCCTGTCCTTTGGGAGCTTATACTCTCTTCTCAAGAGAGAGATGAGAAACAGAATAAATTAGTGATTTTGTGAATAGAAGGTGCTAAGTGCCATGGGGGACCTTGAGAAGAGTCAGGAAGTTGGGGTGTATAGGAGGCAGGAGTGAGGTTTACATGGGTGGTCAGGGAAGATCTCACTGAGAAGGTAGCATTCGAATGAAGATTTGAAGGAGATGAAGGCTCCAAACCTAAACCCCAGACTTATCTGCCTTCCGGGAGTTTACCAGCCCTTAGGGAGAGCGGACCTGTGCGTACACAGCCGGAACAGCAGATGCCTCGTGCGTTGCCGGACTGAGGGTGGGGGGAGTTCAAAGGAGGAAACCATTAGAACCCGCTATAACCCAAGGAGGAAAGCTCTCCACCCTTGGAATTTTCCACTTCACTGCTTGAAACTTGGGTGAAGTGCCTCAGACAGGTGTCATTGAGCAGGAGTGTGGCCCAAAGTACAAGGACAGGGTACAACTTGGGCTCAGGAGGGCAGAGTAGGGACATCCAAAGGAAACCGCGGGGCAGAGGCCCATTCAAGCCTGGAGCAGATCAGGGAAGAGTAATACCTAGGAAGGTGTAGCAAGGTGAACCTGTGGGAAATCTCCCTGCTTCCCACTTGGAACAATTCTGGGGTTGGTCATTGTTCTCCTGAGACCAAGCCCACTAGACCAGAGCATCTCAAACCTGGTAACCCATCAGGATTACAGGATTTTTAATAATATAGCTTCCTGGCCCACTTCTGGACCCATACATCACAACCATGTTTTCTAAAGCTCTCCAGATGGTTTTGAAGACCTGTCAGATTTGGGGTCCACTGCTCTGGCCATACACTGTTAGGTTCTCATTGCCTGGATCATTTGAGAAATAGCTCAGGTAGTAGGAGAGGTGTATCAGCAGCTCTCCCCCAAGAGGCAATGATCTTTGTTCAAGTATCAGTCTCCACTATGAGGCAGTGAGCCCCCTGAGAACAGGGACTGTGTCTTACTTTTCTGTCTGAAAACTTGGGCTCTGAAACATAAAATGTATTAGTAAATATGTCCTGAAATGAACCGAGCTAAGCCTGGTTCCACCGGATACTAGCCACCTGGCTGTGGTCATCACACGTCACCTCTCTGGGCCTCAGTCTGCATCTGTAAAATGGGTACAATGGTCCCTGCCCTTTCTGCTTCAGGAAGGATCTGTGAGGGGCCCAAAGTGAGGCAAGTTGTACATTGCAGGAGCAGTTGCAAGCTTCCACTAGGAATTTCCAGTGGTGGAATTCGGGGAAGGGAAGCTAGACACAGATGATCCAAAATAAATCATCTTAACACTTCGTTTGCCCTTAAAATCCAACCTATGAGCTTTTCTTTTCTTTTGCTTTAACAAAACTTTTCTTTTGCTTTAATGAAAACTCACTCATTCACACTGAACTAACAGTCAATAAGAGTCTACTGGGTGCCATACACCGTATTTGGCGATGGGAACCCACAGATACGTAGCACGTCATCCTGACTGTCACTGGGCACAGATCTGAGCGGGGGGAGAACAAACACATGGACTAAGAATGCCAACATAAGCAAGTGGGATGGAGGGTTGTGGCCACAGCTTTGTTTCCAGGCCTGAAGTATTGAGCAGAAGAAATCTCCCCGAGTTCAAGGCAAAAGGTGCACAATAGCCAGGCAAACAATGAGACAGAAAATAGGGAAAGCAAACAGCTCTTTCAGCACCAGCCAGTCAAGTGACGTGAGCAGAGTGAGGAAGGAGCAGGTGCAGGAGACGTAGCAAAGGGGCTAGGCATGGTAAGCAGCCTTGAAGGTGGTGCCCAGTGACATCTGCCTCCTGCTCGCTTGCTTTTGTATAACCCCCTCTCCCTGAGTGTGGACTGGACCTAGTAACTCACTTCTAACCAGTAGAACACAGCAGAAGTGTTGAGATGTCACCACCAAGATTACGTTGCAAAAAAGACTGTGACTTTTTGCAAAAAAGACTGTTTTGGGGTGCTCACTCTTGCTGTCTCCCTGTCTCACTCCGCTCTGTGGAGAGACCTCGGTAGTGAGGAGCTGATGTCTCTGGCCAGTAGCCAGTGATGACCTGAGGCCCTCAGTCCAACAGCCTGTGAGGAGCAGAATCCTGCCCACAACCACAGGAAGGAGCTCGGAAGTGGGTCCTTCTCCCACTGAGCCTTCAGACGAGACCGCAGCCCGGCTGCCACCTTGACTGCAGCCTTCTGTGGCCCTGAGAGGGAGGCCCTGGCTAAGTTGTACTCAGATGTCTGACCTGCAGAAATCAGGAAACAATGAATATTTGTCATTTTAAGCTGGTAGGCAATTTGTTACACAGCAGCAGATAACCAGTACAGGTGGCCCTCAGAGTTGTCTAACTGGAAAGGGAAATAATCGAACCTAACCTTTAACAGTTGAGTTGACAGGCAGTGAGGGCCTCTGCAGGAAACCCAGCGGGGAGTGATGGGGGTCTGAACAAGGCGACAGCAAAGGAAGCCCAAAGGAATGAATGAGAGATCTGCGAAGTTCCGTTGGCAGGACTTGGCTTCCAGGAGGCCAGACTGACCATTCATCTGCTTACTCAGACCAGGAGCCTCAAACTTGTCATTGATTGCTCCATTTCTCCCATCCCCACACTCAATCCACAAGGAAATTCTGTCTTCTCCCCTCCTCCTCCCCAAGGCCTGCTCTCCACACGTCAGCCAGACCACGCCACTTCCCCGCTCAGAACTCACCAGTGACTTCCAACTGCACTTAGAGTAAAGTCCAGAGTCCTCCTGTGGTCCATGAGGCGAGGCCCTACACAAGCAGCCTCCGCCACTCACCGAGCTGTCTGCCCATTCTCCCCGCTCCCTCCGCCCCAGCCAAGCAGTCCCTTGCTAACCTTCTGTCTGGAATACTC
>PVKM010027029.1:0-19006 GCA_004027735.1 Carollia perspicillata | reverse complement strand
CCACACATGGACTCACCTTCTTGGACTCACTCCCTCTGAGCTCCAGCACCGGGATAGCAGCTTGAAGGGCACCAGTGGTATATAGGGAGAAACTGAAGTGTCTGGCATCAGAGCAAGGAGAGGCCATTGTCCTTTTGTTGAGCCCTCCCCTCACAGCGCTAGTGGGTTCAACATGTCATATCTGAGACTCCATCAACCTGGCTAACACTGTGGAGATCCACAGAGGCTCTACCCCACCAACTTAAGGGCCCACCCAAGCTGCTTTTCCATAGGAATGGTTGGCATTGGCTCCTAAATCCTATCAAACAAGCAACAGCTGGCTTCAGTGAGCTCTAGAGGCAGGCAGATAAGAGTCACAGCTTGGCTTCATCTGGGAATCTCCAAGCCCAGCACAAGTAGCAGCCATCTCAGATTGCTTTACAGCTCAGGCAGGGCACCCCAGGCAAAACACAGGTCAGGGCTGACCTTGGTCTGCACCACCCAGGAAACCCTAGGACCAACATACCCAGTGGACAGGTACAGACCATGTCAGAACACCACCACCCTGCCCCTGTACAGCTGATCCTCAATGGAGGGTGGGGATTGGTGGTCAGTAGTCACAGTCAATCCTTGTAGCTGACTGGCCTGGGTAAATCCCTCCCATTGAAATGCCAACGGTAACCAAGGCTTAACTACAAGAGGAGGGTGTACGCAGCCCACTCGAAGGGAGCAACTCAAGTAACCAGCTTGGGTGATAAGGGAGGCTGTGTCACGAGACTCTATAGGACATCAAGTACATTAGGCCACACTACTGAGACACAGAGTGAAAGAACATCCACTTAATACATAGAAACAAACCCAAGGAGGCTGCCAAAATGAGGAGACAAAGAAACATGGCCCAAATGAAACAACAGATCAAAACTTCAGAAAAGAGCTAAATGAAATGGAGATAAGTAATCCATCAGATGCAGAGTTCAAAACACTGATTATGAGGATGCTCAAGGAACTTAGGACCTCAGCAAACATAAAAAAGACCCAGTCAGAAACAAAGGATACACTAATTGAAATAAAAAACAATTTACAGGGAAACAACAGTAGACTGGATGAAGCCACTCTACTCAAATCAATGTGCCAGAATCAAATCAATGATTTGGAACATAAGGAAGTGAAAAACAACCACACATAACAAGGAGAAAAAAGAACCCCCCCCAAATGAGGATAGTATAAACAGCCTCTGGGACAACTTTAAGAGATCCAAAAATCACCTCATAGGGGTGCCAGAAGGGGAAGAAAAAAAGCAAGTAATTGGAAAGCTATCTGAAAAAATAGTGAAAGAAAACTTCCCTAATTTGGTGAGGGAAATAGATGTGCAAGTCCAGAAAGCACAGAGAGTCCCAGTTATGATGGATGCCAAGAGACCTACTCCAAGACACATCATTATTAAAAAGCCCAAAGGTTAAAGACAAAGAGAGACTCTTAAAGGCAAGAGAAAAGAAGTTGTTTTTCAGAAGGTTGCCAGATGGGAGGGAGAAGGGGAGAATGGGTGAAGAGGTGAGGAGATTAACAAGTATAAATTGTTATTTACTAATTAGCCATGGGGATGTAAAGTACAGTATAGGAAAAGGAGTAGCCAAAGAACTTACATGCACAAACCATGGACATGAACAGTGGTGGTCTAAGGGAGTGGGGGGCTGCCAGGTGGAGGGGGCAAAAGGGGAAAATCAGGAAAACTGTAATAGCATAATCAATATGTGATAAAGAATGACTGTTGTCAATTATTATATTGTGATTCTTCTTTTGTTCCACTTAATCTCCAATTTAATAAATAACATTTCTTTACACTGGCAATAATAGAAAAACATCACATGAAAAAAGCCTTAGGCTAAGCTTCATCTTGATCAACATTGGACACTCACCGTGCACTGCTCTGTCTGGCACATGGCGTGTACTTCGTAAACATGTGCTAATGAGCACGTGTGTGAATTAGTGAGTGAAGGAATGGATGACTTTATGAGTATTTGTATCCATGTTGTTCCCTACTTATGATTATTAAAACAATAGAGATCATGTTTGTTCTAACTAATTCTCTCTAGATTTATTTAGCACAGTATCAAGAACTGCTCCCAGCTGCTCACTGCTTTTTTTGGATGAAAATAAGTAGATTCGGGAGCCATTCCAGGACAAATTCTAGGAAATTCCAGGATGCATCTGTAATTATTTTAGGGCCTTCCAGAGGTTGGAGGCCACACATGTTAGTTATGACTTATTTTCCAAGGGGGAATATTGGTATATATATATGTATACATTCAAAGGCCTTGAATATTGGACCAGAGTTTAAAGAATTCAAACTCTCTCTGTTTTTCTTGCAATCCAATTCTGAACAGTAAATAGCAATGCTAATCATTTTATTGGATAGGAAAGTCAGTGGCAAGTCCTCACCAGAATAAATCATGCTTCTAATTTAATTTTACAACTCTAATCTTGAAAAAAATCAAGAAATAATTTAACCATGTTTATAATTAGACCAGTGTTTTTTTATTTAAACAAACTTTAGACGAGCATTTTTAAAAGATTTTATTTATCTATTTTTAGAGAGAGGGGAAGAAAGGGAGAGAGGGAGAGAAACAATTGATCAGTTGCCTCTTGGACATAAATGTCCTCACCAGGGACCAAACATGCACCCCAGGCATGTGCCCAGACTGAGAATCGAACCACTGACCCTTCACTTTGCAGGGTGACACCCAACCAACTGAGCCACACTGATGAGGGCTAGACCAATATTTTTCTTAACTATTCACATATAAGAGGTCTGTCTAGAAAAAGTCCAGCCATTGTTAATATAACGAGAATGGTTTGTTTGACATCAATGTAACCTGGCAGCCAAGGAGAGTGGACTGGAATGCTCATGCATGAACAGTGACGACTTCACTGTACTCGTCAATGGGGTGGGGGGGTAGATGCCATTGAGTGCCATGCATACTGTGTGACCATTGCATTAAAAATAACTGAGCGAGTAGAGCACTGAATCTGCATCAAATTTTGCATTGAGCTTGAACCTTCCTTTGTGGAAACAATTCAGATGATTCAGAAGACCACAGCTATGGGCAACTTGTGATTGGTAGCTTCATCGTGACAATGAGCCCACTCATGCATCATGTTTTGTGCAGTTTTTTGGCAAAACATCAAATCACCCAGGTGATTCAGCCCCCTTGCAGCCAAGATTTGGCACTGTGACTTCTGGCTTTTCCCCAAACTAAAATCACCTTTGGAAGGGAAGAGATTTCAGATTGTTGATGAGATTCAGAAAAATACTACAGGGCAGCTAATGGTGTTTGGGAGAACTGTGTGAGGTCCCAAAGCGCCTTCTTTGAAGCGTACTGAGGCATCATTGTCCTATGTATGTTTCTTATATCTTGTATGTTCTTCAGTAAATGTCTCTACTTTTCATATAACATGGCTGGATTTGTTCTGGACAGACCTTGTATGTAACATTACTGTATGCTCTATATAGCAGTCAAACTGAAATATGGCTAACATTTAAGAGTATGTAATTTTTAAAAATATTGATGAAATACATGGAAAAGTAAAGAATCCCATATTTTGATATTTTTTCTAAGACCTAATTAATTTCCTTTAATTAGTAGTTTTCATGACTGGATTGAGAAAGTAATAATGCAGGATGGTTTCATAATTACTGATAATAAAGGTATTGATAAGTAATTAAGATTGGAAAAATTTGGTCTTTTTGTTTTCATTTAGTAAACATTTACCATATTCCAACTCTATACTAGGTGCTGTGTTAACCATTGGATATTACAGTGAGTTACATTTGAAACTTACCCTCCTGATGTGGAGCATACAGCCCCATAACATAACTCCAGGAAAAAATAAATAGGTAAATGGTTTGGGGAAATAGGGAATGAAAAAAAAAAGGAGCTTTTGTGAGACCAGACACTGGAGTTACAGATGATAATATCATCTACTTTCCATGGCACCTTTATGAAACTCTCACCAAAGAGGAAGCCGACTGCGCAACACTGAGTATAGGGACTGGGTTAACTCGGTTAAGAAACAGCAGCACTAGAAATTTACCCGTGTGCTTGGACCCTGGAGGCCAAGGAGACCAAATAGTTCTGTATTCCAGATAGTTCCTGGGTACAGGTCACACTCTGTCTGGCATGTGTTTACCATAACCCAGTTCTTCCTCTAAAGGCCACGTGGGCTCTTTCAACTGGGAATAACGTTTACCGGGCGATGTCTCTCTGGATCTGTCATCTACGAGGTTAAGAGGGCTCAGCTGCTTAAACTTCCACCAGATGGTCTAGGCAATTAATTGGAGCAAAAGGTAGGAGGTGGATTTATTTCAACTAAAGTATTAAAAACACATTAACAGCCCATTATTTGTTCTGTTAAATGGCTGTAAACTCCGATACAATAATTCTCTGAGGGATGGACTTCAATTTCCTCACCTGTGGGTTATAGATGAAATTACCCACCAATCTTTCAAGAGTAAGTGGCCAGATGGTCTTAAGATTTTATCATTTCAATTCTTAACTGCTGTATTAAATGGTTTCCGCCGCTTGATAGATGGTGCATAAAAACAAGTGTTTGGGGGAGAGAAGCGCAGCGCAATTTGGACGCCCTATTTTCGTCTGCTAAAGGTCAGTTTCAGGTGTCCTCGAGACGGTGAGGGACGAGATCCCTCTGTCCCTCTCCAACAAAGAGACAGTCAAGTAGACTCCTCAGAACACTCCAGAGTGCAAGGCCAACTTCGAACTTGCCCTTGCTTTCTCTAATCCCCACCTCGGCCCCTGCGCTCCAGTCTCGGGCGTGTGCGTTGGTTAGAAAGGGCACCAGGCTCCTTTAAATGCTAATAGAGTCGATGCCCAACTCTGGAGCCAACTTTCCCCACCCTCTTCCCTCGCCCGCCCTTCCCTCCCCGGCCCGTGCGCCGCCTAGAAAAACTTGTGCGGGGCCATTTTTGGGGCAGTAAGATCCAGCGAGGAGCCCAAGAGCAAGCGCGCAGCCCGAGAGCTCGAGCCGCCTCCGCCGCGAGACCCCACCCCGGCCGCCGCCGCCTCCCGCGCCGCGAGATCCGCACCGGCCTCCCAGAGAGCGAGCCCGGCCGTCGCGACCACCAGCCGCGCTAACCGCCGACCAACCGCCAGCGAGGTGCCCGAGTGAGAGCAAAGGAGGCGGCATGAGCGAGGCCACCACCACCACCACCACCACCGCCGCCGCCGCCCTCCCGCAGGCTCCGGCGGAGGCGGCCGCCGCGGTCCCCCAGGACTCCGCGCCCAAGAGCCCGGCGGGCGGCGGCGCGCCCCAGGCCGCTGCCCCGGCGCCCGCTGCCCTGGTCGCAGGAAACCCGGGTGGGGACGCGACCCCCACGGGCCCCACAGCCCCGGCCTCTTCAGCCCCCGCCAGTAGTGAAGACGCGGAGAAAAAAGTTCTCGGTGAGTCAGTCTCGGGAGTTTAGGGGCTGCCCCGGGCGGGGCGGGCTGCAGCCAGAAGCCGAGCACGTGTGGGCATCGCCAGTTGCATTTCCCCCTGGTGTGGGGAGCACCTTCTGGGGTCCCCAAGGGCGTCGGTGCCCAGCACCAGGGGCTGCAGCCTGCTGGTCCTGCAGGCGCTCCCAGGTGAGCGCGTGGCGCCCTGCGCTCCTCGCCGTCTGGTGCGCATTTCTCCTGGTCCTGGGCCAGCAACTTGGGTCTTACTTTGGTCACTGTCGCACGCTCCCCTTGGTTTGGTCCAAAGGGAAAAGGAGCGGCAGTCTGAAAAAGGACCCAGGGTGGGGATGAGGGTGGATGTAGGGGAGGAACAGACACGTGGGATGGCGACTTTGGAGTCACTGCCTAGGATCTGGGTGGCGACAGGATTTCCTTTGGGGAAGAATGAGGCGCTAGTGGGAGACGGGAAAGGAAAGGAAAGGAAAGGTGGAGAGGCTGCTTGCGGGGGAGGCTCAGGTGTCTGTCCCTGACGCCCTTCCCACATTGGCGCGGGAAAGGCGCCACACTTCTGTCGGCCACAGGCTAGGAAAGGGATGTTGCAATCCTCTTGGGTCTTGGTCCCCCGTCCTCCTCCCTCCCTGTGCCCACTGCTGCTCAGAACCTGTTTCACTGTTTACGAATCGCTACACGTTTTCTTCTTCCTCGACTGTGGGAACGCACTTGGTGCAGCAGCTGGAAAAACTTAGTAGGAAGTGTGGGTATGACGTTTGTTCGCTACATCGTTATCTTAGCGAGTTGCAACTTAGGAAATAGGCGATAAGACGTTCAGGTTTTCTTTTGGGGGGCGGGCAGAGCGTCAGAAACGGTCTCTGTGGTCGTCGTTGGTTTTGTCACGTACTGCAGCCTTCTCTCAAGTAATGCCCTGGGTCCCCGTGCGAGACCTTAACCAGGCGTACAAAGCACGTGGGTGGTGAATAAGCTTTCTCATGGGTGTGTGCCTGTATCATTCACTGCCTTTTAAACAGGAAAGTTAAGACATGGTGTAGGATGCTTCAAAGAAATTTTCGGTATTTTGGGTCGGGTGTGTTTGATCTCTCAGAGCCTTTCCAATTTTCTGGGAAGAAAATTAAGAGATCAATGTGAAGAAAGTAATATGATTCCCTGTCCCCTACCTTGCGAGGCCTGTCTCCCGCTTCCCCCGCCCCCTTCCACCCCAGGGGTTTTATTCAGTTAATGCCAACAACATGCTAAATGTAGCCTGTGTAGGTTAAGAAATAAAGTAGCCGGCATTTTGCTGTACTCAAAGTTACTTAAGTCTAGTCCATATCGAGCTGTGATATTTCCAGCAAGTGTTTCTTGGAGCAAGTGTTTCTTCATGCAGAATGTCTGAGGGAGACAACCTGGAGTTATCCAAAGTGTCGTCTGGATATATCCTCTTAAAAAATTCTTTTGTGTAAAGGGAATTTTGCAGTTTTTCCACCTAATCCTTCTACCCTTTTGGATCTAAAGTAACTTCTGGATTTTAAAGCGGGTATTGGTGAAGATGAAGGAAACATAAAGTTAGTTTTTGTCAATCACCGACTGCTGTTCCGCCTCCCCCACATCCTGGTGAGGAGCCTGGAGGTCTTTTATCTTTCCCCTGCAACTCCAGCCCTCAGAATGAAGGGCAGGCGGCCTGCTGCGGGACACTCCAGCACTGGCCGCGTCTGCCTGCTTCGTCCTGCTGTCTCCTCTCCTTTGCCAAGCGAACACATGGGTGCCTGAACTGTGCCAGGCCCAGTGCTGACTGAAATGGAATTCAGGTTTTGGATTCTCCCATTTTTAGTTTTTACAAAAGGTCTTTTACCTTCAGTGTGGATACAGCCATAGGCCAGGAAAAGCAGTTTACCTGAGTGAAACAACACTTCTGATGAACATGACGGGTACCACGTGGTCTTCCTCTGTCTCCTCTTCTCCCTTTGTATATGTGAAGTGAGTTTACGGTTTTAAAGCAAAACGTGTGGGTAAATGTGTTTGGCCACATGAAGTGGTTGGAAATATGTGTGGGATTCGGAAAAAATTTTTAATTACATTGCGGGAGCAAAAATAAGCTTCAGCTTTCGTTGAAGTTAGACTTGAACATCATTCTTTATCCTTTCCCCTATCATGTTGTCTTTCTAATCAAGGTGTTATTCCTTTGACAGTGGTAGACATTAACTTACATGAAAATGAGTCAAAAACAGTTCCTTTATATTTTCCCAGGACACTAATAGGGCAAATGACAAGAGTCACAAATGGCAAATCATTCAAAATAATGTATGACTTAAAAGCATATGATTTATGAAAAACAGGCTACTTTTGTGTACATTTGGGTATAAAACATAATTTTTTTCTTCTTTGCCCTAATGTAGTTAGGCCTAAAACTGAAGATTCCAATGGTTTAACCTCTTTATTGGAGAGGTCTTCGTTACTTGGTGTCAAAGAGTTGGAGATTGCTCAGGCAATAGTAGGCTAAATGACTGGAGATCATAAAGAATTGTTTTTTTTTTTTTTTACTGAGAGAGCTAAAGTACTTCCTCAAGCATGTCAGTCTAGCAACACTCAGAATTAACCCTGCTCACAGCAAAACAAGTTCTAATTACTATTTTAGTCTTGAGTTTAAAAACTGAACGCTTATTGTTTATCCTTGGAAATTATAAATTTTGTATCTCAGAGAGGCAGCATGGATTAATGTTAATTGTTACTTTCATTCTCTACTAAGTTTTTGTTTTTCAAGGTACTCTATTGTCAGATTTCCTGTTTCACTGAGTCTTGATAATTGCTTTATGCACTTCCTGAATTTAGACACAGGCATTTCTTAGAGGTACTGAATTTGGCATTCACAATTGATTTAAAGGAGTCACCTCAAATCTTACTTGATGGAGGAAATAATTATGAATCTATGAAGTACAAGTTATATAACCATACTCTTTGTTTTACGTTAAAATCTGGTGTACAGAAATGGTCCTACTCATGATGGAAATGGAAAGTAGAGACCATAATCGAGTTTAGGAGGGGCGTTTTATAGAAAATGCTGAGTTTTTTGAGTCCTGCCAACTGCAGAGAGTAGGGTAAACAGTGACACAGAAGCCCAGGTGCATCACTGCGGTTTGAAAAGTCCTGTTACATCATGTCTCAGGGTGGTGAGTGCAGAGCTGGACTGAGGCAGCATCAGTTCTATTATTACTCTTGACTCCTCTGATAGGCCACCGTGTGGCAATGAGACAAGTTACTGTATGTTATATCTTTGTAGATTAACTATCAACAAGGAGCTACTGTTTCACTTAATAAGTTTGCCGATATTCCAACGTGTGAAAGGGATGGGTTAAGGTCATTTGTATTTGCCTTGTTTGACTATCTGTATTCTCTTTCATTGTGACCCTTCTTTTGCACTTATAACATTTTTGGTGTTTAAATAACTTTTTTTAAAAAATTTTCCTTAAACACTGTTTCTCAATGTTAATTATTGCAGAATTGAATAGACTTATGGCCACTCCTTATTTGAGGACTTTACCAGCAAGTTTAACAGGGAAGAAAGGTTTAGCCTTCTGAAGAGTATTTCCCTATAATGTCTTAACTTGTTCCATTTTCTTTTTCTAACATATTTTGGAATTAGGCTTGTAATGGTTTCTTCGGGTGTGTTTAGACTTTACATAATGCTGTCAAGACTTTAAATGATAGGAGTTTTATCTCATTGTACATCAGCAACTAATTTATCTGCTTAATCCTATTTTAGCTACCAAAGTCCTTGGCACTGTCAAATGGTTCAACGTCAGAAATGGATATGGATTTATTAATCGGTATGTGTGTGTGCATCTCTGCATGTCTTAAATATATACTTCTGTTGTGGCACCAGTAGTTATAAATTCTTTACCATACTTTATTAATGACTCATATAAGTTTTAAGGTTTGTAAGCACTGTAAATATTCTCATTGCTCAGCTACTTCCCATTAAATATCAATTAAAATACATTTCCAGAACATTAAATAAGTAACTTATTTTATAAAATCTAGCCATTAAAAGAAAAAAAAGGGAATAATTCAGAAATAGGAAGGACCTGAGATAATCGAGCCCATGTCCATAATTTCAGAGATGAAGGAATGGAGCCTTAGACTGGTTAAGCAACTTTGCTAAGGTCACTTCAACTAGTGCATAATTGCACTGGAACTGTCACCCAGGTCTGGTCCAAGTCCTGTGTAGGAACTAGTGTTTTCTTTAAACCACGGTAACTTCTAACCGTGTAGGACTGAGAATATAAATGCAAACTATTAGGAGTATTATGTATTTATATGATATTGTAGTTTTCTTTGCTCCCCTGCCCCCACCCCTTTCTTAAAAAAATTCCTCCAGTTTCTTCCTTGTCTGTTTTGCTGAGG
The DNA here is from genome assembly GCA_004027735.1 of Carollia perspicillata. Taxonomy (NCBI): domain Eukaryota; kingdom Metazoa; phylum Chordata; class Mammalia; order Chiroptera; family Phyllostomidae; genus Carollia; species Carollia perspicillata. The sequence goes on along the minus strand of PVKM010027029.1, from coordinate 9,182 downwards.
GTTGGGGGGGTGAGTTAGGGTGGGGCGGCGGCGGTGGTAGGGACTGTTTTTGGTTTCAGTGTAAGGAGAGCCTAGTTCACAGCTGTGCCCTGTCCTTTTAACCGGCTTGCTTTGCTGGCGCTGGGAGAGAAATCTGGGGCTCTGATTACACGCCATGTGACTCAGAGAGAGACGAGAAGGAAGGGATGTTTCTGGGTTGGATCTGCACACTTGGATCTCAGCACTGTGGCAACGTGCAGGAGCACGGTGGGCGTCTCGAGGGGTTAGCAGTTTTCAGTGAGGATTGAGTCCAGGCATCTGAATAGACTGTAGAGGGTAAACAAAAATTTTGGATGTGTTTTAAAGCCTTGGGATAAACTTCAGTTTTGTAATTTTTGTCTTTCCAACAGAAATGACACCAAAGAAGATGTATTTGTACATCAGGTAAGACGGGTAATCAATGTTACATTTTATCTGTGAAGAGAGAGGTGTCAGTCATGTGCTGTTGTCCCATTCCCGAATGTAGTCCTGTACATCATTATTCCACCCCCAACTCTCTTTGTGACTTTATTTTGGCAAGGGAGCCCAATTCCACATTTAAGATTGGCCGATGAGCACTCTGTCCCATCACAGCCACTGTTTTCAAATGGTTTTTATTTTTGAGTGGCAGGAAGTAATAGGCATTTCGGCCACTTTTTAATTTTTAAAGCCTTTGAGTCCTTAGCAAAAAACCTGTTTCCTGTCGACGCCCTGCTCACCGGACTCCGCAGTTCCCCTCAGAGCATGGCGGAGCGCACCTGGCTTTTGGCCTGGGTCAGGACCGGTTAGGGCCCCTGTAACTTGCAGTCAGTGGCACAGCTACGCAGATGGTTGGGGTGTGTTTGTAGACAGAGAAAACTGCCTGTTCCCAGGACAGTCTTCGCTCCTGTTAGAGACAGGCACGGTGAGCACATGGCCTGGTCAAACGGCCCGTGCTGCCTTAGTTTTAAAGCAAAAGTAGAAAATGGGTAAAACATGGAAAATATGGGCTTCTCTGCTACAGGATCTCAGCCTTTCTTTACATTATTAGCCTAGGATGTTGTTTATTCTATTACCATGTATCCTGGACTTACTTTACAAAATAAGTTAAAAGAGAAAACACCTGTCCTTGCTGTTCTTTTTTGTATATTGTTTCCAATGGCTTGTCTCAAATGCGTGTGTAGTTCTGAGTGTATAACAGCAGGGAAGCACAGAGGCAGGTTCTGGTACCAGTGCATTTACCTGCAGGGCTCTGCCAAGCATTGGGTTTTCAGTGGTTTTGCTGCCTTCTGTTGAGGAGTGTGTGTGTGTGTGTGTGTGCACGCGCACGTGCGTGCGTGTGTGTGTGTTGGGGTGGGGTGACTGGCAATAGTGACAGCTAAGAATAAACTCTCTATTCGTGGTTCCTATTGTTTATATTTCTGCTTGAGTGGATATATTTCAGTTGTATCTAGATAATTTGCGTAAGTTAACTTCTAAAGTCATAACAGACTGACAGGAAGTGTTGCTTATAATAAATACCAAGGGGTTGGCCAGACAACTTGGGGTAAGAACTGCACGTTTGGTGGCGGCAGGAGTGAAAGGCCCTCCCAAGTGTCTGCACTGGTGGCCGGCTTTGGGAGCCTGCAAGCAAGCGTGTGACCTGATTCCAGCCCCTGTGTGGCTGTGGGGTGAGTCACCACACTGTGTTGAGGCCTGCCCAGTTTAACAGGAAAAAGCGAAGGAGCCGGCAGGGAGGGGCTGGCTTTGGAATGGCTGAATGCTCGAGCTGTGTGTGCGTATATCCTGTCCCGAACTGCCTTTTCCCTCTGTGGGTGAAGGCTCGGCTCTGTTGGCTCATTCTCTTATTTTTTTTCCTTCCTCCTACTCAGAGTAAGGGAAGGGCTAGATTACACATGCCTAATCGCTTTATAAAATAAGGTTGACCTAATTCCATAGAAACTCAGAGCCCCTTTAACTGTTTAGAGATACCAGCTAAAGAAGTGGAAATTCATTGCAGGAAGGATTCCACGTCCCTGTATGGGCTGAAGAAGAAAGGTCTAATTGTAGGCAGATATTTAGATGCAGATGTTTAATGCATTGTCAGAGAAAAGCGTGGTATGATGGGGAAAATACTGAATAAATATATAGACTCTGTGTACAGAGTCACACAGGGATATGAATTTCCTCACCTACCCGCCCCCTGCCCCCGCCGCCAACATCTTTAATATGGCCTCAGACACATATCACTTATCAGCCTCATGCTTCCTCATCCATAAAATGGGTGGTAGGGGTGGGAGATAAACCAGATTATAAGTAATGTTCTGGTTCCTGAGGTAGGTTTGTATATTCTCTCGAAAGTACTTATCCCTTGGCATTTTCTAATTCCTTTTTCTTATTCATCATCCCTCCTCCCCTTCACACACTCTTTAATACCTTTTGAGGTGAGCACTTTCTCTTGTCTGCAGAAACCTTTATACCTAAAATATGTGTGTGTGTGTGCGTGTGTGTGTAAGATTTCACAAAGACATCCCACTCCCACGGATGGAGCTGCAGTCTGAATCTCAGACGATGACTAGTTTGAGGGCACTAAATAAACTGTATCAGGACTAGGTGACCAGGCCGTGAACGGACGTGTGACCGCACGTTTTGTTTAATCCACCTGCCCAGACGGATGCTGAAGGGTGGCGTCCATCACGAAAGTAACGTGGGACAGTTTTTATGCTCTGTTTTACTTGTTCTGTTTCAGAGATGCATGTTGGTAGGAGAATGATAAATTTAAAAAGTATGAATAACAATAGGTCAACAGTCTCTTCAGTATCCCCAGTAAACTTGAAAGCAGTGGAAGGCTACTGGTACTGACATAAACTTCAGTTCGTATTTTCTCTTCTCTTTACAGACCGCCATCAAGAAGAATAACCCACGGAAATACCTGCGCAGTGTAGGAGATGGAGAAACTGTAGAGTTTGACGTGGTTGAAGGAGAGAAGGTGAGAGCAGGTTGTGACTGGGAGTCCGAGTGCGCTGGCACTTCGCTTTCTTACTGAGTCAAGAAAGTGGTCTGTCAGCCCCTTACGAATTCACATTACTTTGTCTTTGTATGACAGGAAAAAGTGACTTCTAAGTAGAAATATTTTTGATACTGGATGTCAAAAATATTTTTAATACAGATTACGAAAGACAATTTAATGTCTCATTTAATAAATGATAAGTCCTGTTTATGGAAGGAAGAACTAATTTCTCAAGACTTAAAATGACATTTTATTTTAAGCAGATTAAAATTTAACTTGTTATGTACAAATAAAACTTTGAGGCTGTGATTTTTAATAATATCAGTAATACACAGTGAAGAATGTTTCAGTCTCAATAATAAAAGAAGATTCAAATAGAATGTAATCACTGTTTTTGGCTTGGATTTTGGAAAGCCAAAGGCTTCTAGGCTTCTTAATGGACCGTGTAACAGCTTTGTTCAGATGAAGTTAATCGATCATCTAGAACGCATCTCTGGATTGTTTTTAATGCTGTTATGTATTTAATTCCAGTATTAGCAATGTCCCTGATGTTTTGTTTCTAGTCGACAGTGGACTACAGATGGCAGTAAAGCAACATAGCAGTGAGCAAACATTTTAAAACCATGTATGGTGCAGCCATGTGGCCATTAGTCGTGGCCGCTGAATTATAAACTAAGCGCGTGACTGGTTAATTCCCATGCATGTGCTTGATACACACACACCCCTCGACCGTTCTATAGTCCATATTCTAAGTGGCTGCCAAACTGTTCTGTTTAAAAAGAAAAATGCTGTATTTCATTTAATATAGTAATTTAAATGATGCCTGTACCGATGTGATCCCCAGGGTATCTTGGAGGTTCAAATCCCCCACCAGGAAATGCTGGCCCGTATCTCTAGTATCTTCTTTTGTCAGGTTAATTTGACCTCTGTATGTTTTGCCGTGTATTCCACCTCTGTGTTTTCAGAACCTGAGGTTTTACACATTGATACAGGGTGTGAAATATACTCTTTTGAGTCGTCTTGAACTTTTTGGTATGTTTGAAGCATTGTATTCATTTGCTCGTGTGAGAATAAGAACGCCAGGTCTGTTTCGAGGACACGAGGAGGGACTGAAGAGGGACGGCGTGTGTGGAGGCTCTGTCCTGCTAAATCCAGGGTCCTCCGCTCCTGCGGCTGCCAAGTTTCACTCTCGGTCATTGCTGCACAGAGCCGCGTGAGCCCGTGAATCGGGATTCCCTTGGTGCCTGTGAGAGTAATATGGAGGTCAACATTTTCTAGGAAGATACCATTATCTCAGTTATTTTCCACTGGGGAATATCCTTCTTGGTCTTGCATTACTTCTTTTTCAGTTGTCCATATTGACCAGTGTATGTGCTTCAAAGAGGTGTGTATTGCTTTTGGACTTAGTAAGACCAGACAAGGAGGCAGAGCTTAGGCTGCATGAACAAGTAAGCTGTGTACATTTTAATCACGACATCAAATACCTTGCTCACCTTATTAAAACATGGGTGTACTTTTGAGGTCTAACAATGGGAATTGCCAGTCTTGAACACTCTGGCTGCCAGTGGCTGTTTCGGGGGGTTTCATGTCTTTTAAATTTTCAGGCTGTCCTTCTTTTTGGTTTCAGGGTGCTGAAGCAGCCAACGTGACTGGCCCAGACGGAGTTCCTGTGGAAGGGAGTCGCTATGCTGCGGATCGGCGCCGTTACAGACGAGGCTACTATGGCAGACGCCGTGGACCTCCCCGTAACGTATGTTGCCCTCTCTTCGGAATCAGTGATTGAGAAAATGTTCACGTCTAAAATGAAGTGTCCATACTTAGAGCTGATATATACTCTGTCTCCTCCTGGAGATACAAAATGGTTTCTTTTTATCTGATGGGAAACTTTTAGTGCCTAGAATTTATCCATAGCTGCTAGTCTCACTAGAAACCTGCCATTGAAACATTGTGTCAGTTTGTATGTACTTGGCTGCAAGTAACAGGCATTTTGTTATCTTGTAACAAGAAAGCTTAATTAAGGCAGGCTATGCCAAGGTAGACAAAAAGCCAGTCCCTTCACTGGGCCAGAACCTAGTCTTAGGTCATTCACTAGTAAAGGGGAATGGGATCTCCACGATGGGCTCAAACCTGTTATTCATCCCTTGGCACTGGCATTGTTGACCTCCAAGAAAATCAGCATTTGGTTGGCCAGGAAGAATGGGGAATAGCTTGGGAATAGGCAATAAACAGTGCTAGCCACAGAAATATTACATTTACCTCGAGTGAGTGGCTGTTTTATTTAGCATAACATTTATTTTATTTTGGAGCAGTAAGTAATTCTCTGGATTTTTGGTTTTTTTAAAAATATTTCTGTATGTATGCATTTATTCATTTATTTATTTTAGAGAGAGGGGAAGGAAGGGAGAGAAGGGCTGAGAAACACTGATCAGTTGCCTCTCACTAGCACCTTGACTGGGGACCTGGCCGGTAACCCAGGCATGTGCCCTGGCCAGGAATCAAACCAGTGACGTTATGTTTTGCAGGCCTATGCCCAACCAACTGAGCCACACCAGCCAGTGCTGGACTTTTAGTTCTTTAGATGTCTACCAATCCAGGTGAAAGGGTTTACAACCAAATCTGCTACAGCTCTCTTAGGAGGTTCAATATAAATACTATGAAAGCACCCAAAAAGAATCCTATTCATTGGTGGTTATGAGGATTCTATAGATTTGAGTCAGTTTTTGATGTTTCTAGAATTAGTGCCTGGGGTTGGCACCATAGAATAAACTCAAGATGCTTTGTAAGCACAGGATTGAGGCTATGTCAGTCACCCAAGGAAAACTTGAAAAGCCTCACCAGAATTCAATACCTGCAGATTGAGAGTGATTGATCTCCATGCTTTTGACAGATTTATACCTTTGTGCATAGCAGAATGCTTTCCCTCTGCATTCTCTCATCTTCATACCCTGCCCAGATTGATTTGTATTGTATTGTTTATGACATCTTGTTTCGTTTCTGTATTTTTCGGATCCCTGTTTTGCTTATCCTGTTTGACTTTTAATAAGAAGCTGTGCAGGGAATGGAGGTGGGAATGAGCTACCACAGCATTTACTCTGTCAGATTAACTTAAGTCCATTGGATTCATGGAGCTCCAGTTGCGAGTATGTGGATTCTTAGGTTAATTCAGAAGTAAAAGTGATAGAAAACCTTTAGTGAAAAATTTCCCTTTAAAAGACTTTTCAGCTCAGCTGGAAATTGTGAAGTCATGCATGTAAAGGGTATTTAGAAATGTCAGTTCCGAAAGCACACATAAAGGTTTTCTGTTCTAATGTTTTTAAGGCCTCACAGCTCAAAAGTATGTTTGCTAATGGTGCTGCCATTATTTTTACTCTGTGAAAATGAAAGGTCTGGTTGTCTACAACTCAAAAGATATGGAAAAGCCTAGAAGAAAAACAGTTTATGAAGTCTCACACTGAATATTTTGGTGAATATTTTCTATGCGTCTTACGTAATTGGGGATTATATCTGAAACAGGTTTTACGAAGAGTAGAATGGCTAGACTGGACTGAAATTCGACTAGCTCAGCTTTTTGTTGAAGCTTTTCCTATTGGGGAATGTGGTTGCCCGTGTGGGCTTGGTCTGGAGGCTTCTGAATCTTAAATATCCTCCCCCTCCAAAAGAAATGGGCTATTATTGTGTTAGTTTTTAATTAGAGAGAGGGAGAGAGAAACATTGATCTTTTGTGACATTTATTTATGCAGAGATTCTTTTGTGTGCCCTGACTAGGGATCAAACCCTCAGCCTTGGTGTATCAGGGTGATGCTCTAACAAACTGAGCTACCTGGCCAGGGCTAATTTATTTATTTTTATTAACTGTATTTACTTAACCTTAAGACTATCTTTGGCATTTGCACATCCCCCTTTAAAGTAAGATTTGAAGTAAATTCTTTGAGGGACGTTTGGCCATTTGTTTTTATTTTTAAGTATAAAGTACTACTATATGATATGGTAATTTAACTACAGAAAAAAAGTATAAAATGAGTTAGTAACTCCTGTTGTTAGTAAGGCCTATATTTAGAAACTACCCATATATATTACTTACTACCATCTGATAAAATGCAAGGAAAACTGTATTACGAAGCAAATAAAGAAAATCATGTCATAAGTTAGTGGTTTTCAAACTTTTTGGGTTTTGGACCCATTTGTATGCTTAAATATTATTGAGGATCCTAGAGTCTTTATTTATTAAAATGCATTATATTAGAAATTAAAGCAGAAGTTTAAAAAAATATTCAATTGATGTAAAACAAACTCATTACATGTAAATGTAAATAACATTTTCATGAGAACTCTGTGTTTTTAAATTGATTGAGAAGAGTGGCATTGCTTGATATATTTGCAAATGTCTTATATTTGGTTTAGTAGAAGACAGCGGGGTCCTCCCATCTCTGGCAGTCAGTCTGCGGAGAGGTCACTGTAGCCCTGTGAGACCCCCCCCCCCACCCATGAGATGAGATGGGAACAGGCAAATAGCCTCTGCGTAGAACTGTGAGAGCAGCTCCACAGCGATAACCCCCTCCCTGCTCAGGGTCCCGGGGGACCCCTCCCCACTTTGAGGGCAGCTGCAGGAAGCAGGCTATGTGGAGCGGTCGATAACACCATGAGATATATTTATTCTTGACTGCCCTGACTTTGTCCCAGTGGGTGGCAGATGTTGGGAGACCCACCTTTGGCTGGGCTAAATATTATAAACATTGTAAATATATAAACATTGTAAATGCTGTTTGGGTGGTTGGTGAGATGACTGTTAAAATTAAGTAGATTGGTTGCTTTTGCTTTTCTGCTTCTTGGTATTTTACCTGCATAGATCTCCTTTAATCTTAATGTAGTTTATCCCGGGTAATCACATGATGATCTGGGTTAAATGCATTTTGTCTGTATACAAAAAGATCATTATTCCTTTTGAGGAGGAAATATTTTTTTTTCTTTTGGTGACATTCATCCTAAATGGTATTCTTCGGTTCTTTCCTTGCTGACACTTCTTCTGAACCTCTGTTTCTTTGCTTCGCTAGTACGCTGGGGAGGAGGAGGAGGAAGGGAGCGGCAGCAGTGAAGGATTTGACCCCCCGGCCACTGACGGGCAGTTCTCTGGGGCCCGGAGTCGGCTGCGCCGCCCCCAGTACCGCCCTCAGTACCGCCCTCAGTACCTGCGGCGGTTCCCGCCTTACCACGTGGGACAGACCTTTGACCGCCGCTCACGGGTCTTTCCCCATCCCAACAGAATGCAGGTAAAATTGCACCTGGGACTTCTCTTCAGCAGTCCTCACCCCTCCATCCTTCCTCTGCCTCTTCTTCCTCCTCCTCCTCCAACACCAGCTGCTGGAAACAAAACCTTGCTTGGTGGCTTCATTGTGCTACAAAAGCTGAGGCGAGGCCTTGAGTCTTTCATTCTAGGAACATCTCTAAGGGCACAACCACAGGGAGCCATGGCTGTCATGGGGGACCCTGGCGCAAAGGGTGCCGTCTCTAGTTTATGGGAGAATAAAAGGAGAGAGAGACAATATGCTTAAGAGGGTAAACTCTGAAGTCGGGCAGACAGGCCTGGATTTGAGTCTTGTCTCTGCTACTCATTATCTGTGAGCTTTTGAGAAAACCAAGCTTTAAAGAGATTAACTTGTTCATCCATTAAATGGCTTTAATAACATACCTCTACTATGGGGTTTATGATGGTTAAATCCTAGGTAAAGACTTGAGCACAGTGCCTCAGGTTAGCTGGTGCCTCTCAAGTCCTTCCTTTAGATGGGGTGGTGTTGACGGTTAAGAAACCCTACCAGGGAGTGGAGATTGTTGATTATTCTCCTGTTTTTTTTTACTACAAAGTATTGATACAGCTGTTGTGAACTTGGCCTGTAATTTAACAAGCCTTATACCAACTTTTCAGTCTCCAGAAACTTGGAAAACTTAGGGTAGGACATCACTTTTATTATCGCTAGCTACGAATTTTTCCTCTTAGTGCCCTTGGGGTGTTTCGCCACTAAGTGTTTTGCCCGAACATTATGTTCAGTCTGTTCTTTGCTCCCCTTCTCCTATCCCATCATGCATGACGGTGTTCTTTCTACACTGCTTCTTGTTTTTATCCTTCCACTCTTTAACAGCTGTCCCTGACCAACGGGCTAAAAATAACAAGTAGACTCACGCCCTTGGAGAGATTGGGTGC
>PVKM010027028.1:0-19016 GCA_004027735.1 Carollia perspicillata | reverse complement strand
CACACCAGCCAGGCTCAAGTCCTTTTCCTAGTCAGGAGAGCAGTCAACATACTGAGTAACTGTAGATTTTATTAGAAAAATTTACAGTTAGAGAATACATACGATCCTAGACACTTACAAGCAATCACCAAAAAACATCAGAAATTTCATCTATTCCTTTCAATCCAGCAGAGAGGAAAAAAATTAGAGAAAGTTTTATGGAACCATATATCAGGAAATGAGAAAAAAGAACTAAGGAGGAAAAACGGTAAATAGGACTCACTAAATAAGCCGTAACAGGGTGGAAATAAATCAAAATACATATGGAATCACAATAAAATTAAACTTACAAAACACACCTACTAAAAGACAATCTCAGACAGGCTTAAAAATGAGAAATCTAAAACAACACTCCAAGAAAGACTAAATATAAAGGGTTAAAAAGGATATAACAGGCAAATAATAACCGAAAGTGAGGCGGTCCTAATATCACTATCAGAAAAAGCAGAATTTAAGGGGAAAACATCTAAAGAGTTAAAAAGTGACTCATCATAACAATAAAAGGAATAGCCCATGAACACGTAACCATCTAACACTTGTCTTCACAAAATAATATACACAGTCCAGCACAAATGACACCTCTTTATTATTATAAAATATTTTATTACAAAATCATAAGCATGTAATTCTTTAACTTAACAATATCACACTCAAGCACACCATATGACATTTTAGGTGAAATGTTCACATTAAAACCATAAACTATCGCACCCACATTAGTACCCCACCAACCACACTCACACAGCGTTACCTCTGCCAGACCCTGCGAATAGCCTTCGAGGAAGGGAAGAAATGACACACTCTTAGTGCTCTTTACCATCAGAGGGTTAAAGTTCACGAAAGACAGGTCGATTTGTAGTTGACATGCGATTTTTGGTCTTCAGTGTAGTTAAAGTTTATCATTTTAATGCGAAAACTATGGAAAAAATCGTAATTATTGACAAAACATCAAAATTAGAAAAAGACAAAATGTCTTTGGTAATTGCTTTTATTCATGATTACACTAATATCGTAAGCAATGAAATAAAATAGTGATGTAATAGGTGAATAATTGAGTATAAAAAATTTTAAGCTGTCCTTATTTTGTAAATTATATGGTGTCTACATAGAGAAGGTAATAGAATCTAAAAATTAATAGAAATAAGAGGAACTTCACAAGGCACCTGTATACAAATTAAACATGAAAAAATAGAAGCAGTGCTATAAATCGTTAGTCATTCAGAAAATATAATAGAAAACTAAAACCACTTTACAATAAGCAATAAACAGTATAAAATTCCTAGAAAAAAATTTTTTAAAAAGATGTGCGTGATCACTTACAGAACATACATACCGAGAACGTACAAAACAAAGGAAACTGTCAGAAAGTGGAGAGGGAGAGTGCTCATGAATACATACATACATATATATATATTCAAAACTGAGAAACAATCTCAATTCTCCCCCAAATAAAATGCAATGCCAAAAAAATAACAACATGCTGTTTGTGGAATATGGCAAACCAATCCTAAAACTTATAAGGAGAACCAAAGGCAGAGAGGAGTTAAAATTTTGAAGAACAAAAAACTGAGGGAATATACCCGACAAGAGAACAACAATATTTATAAAGGCACAGGCACTGGGGCAACTAATACAGCGCAGGCTCTGACAGCTGCACGTGGAACAGAATCAAGTGCCCAACACAAACTGCGAACATGTGAAAAAAAGAACATAAAGTAGTCACAGAGCAGCCTGCAGTCTAGGGTTTGGAAACGCACCACAACACGCACACATACACGCATCACTGAACATAAAGAAGCCAGACAAGCCTATGAGGAAATACTCGACAGGGACAATGAAGTCCGTGGGCAGTCAGAAAAGCAAGGAGTAACTCGATGACTCACATGCAGCATGAGGTGGGCCCTTCTGGGTGGATGGACTGCAACAAGGAGAGCAGTGACGAAGGCCATATGAGCAACCAGAAAGGGTGAGACTAAAAAGCAGCAAGGAGATTACATTGGTTAACAGCGTAAGCAAAAATGAGGTGGGAGAAAACAGAATCAGATTTAAATTCAAGTTACTTCAACAGGTATTTCAATCCCTACCCCCAGGCTGGGAATGGCACAGGAACAGTGATTCAGTCAGGACCCAAGATTCAATTCAGGATTTAAGAGTAGGTTATGTCGCCCTGGCTTATGTGGCTCAATGGACTGAGCGCCAGCCTGTGAACTGAAAGGCTGTCGGTTCCATTCCCAGGCAGGGCACATGCCTGGGTTGCAGGCCAGGTCCCCAGATGGGGGCATGTGAGAGGCAACCAATTGATGTATATCTCATACACTGATGTTTCTCTCCCCCTCTTACCCTCTCTCTAAGAGTAAATAAATTAAATCTTAAAAAAGGTAGGCTATTTCAATCCACAGAAATCATCACCAGCAGCATTATTTTGTGGCATTACTGTGAAGCAGCAAGAACCCTGAACCTGGACTCAAAACCATGGATTCGTTTGCAGATACCATAATGCTATATACGGAAAACCCTGAAGACCCCAACAAGAAATTGTTAGAACTCATAAATGAATTCAATACAGTGGCAGGATACAAAATTAAAATCTGTTACGCTTCTACACAGTAACAATGACCTACCACAAAGAAAAACTAAGAACACAATCCCATTTACCACTGCAGCAGGAAGAATGCATAGGAATAAATTTATCCAAAGAGGTGAAAGGCCTATACACCGACAACCATGAGACAATGAGGACAGACGGTGAAGAAGACACAAATAAAAGAGAAGTCATTGCATGCTCATGGACCAGAAGAAATAATTTTGTTAAATAGCCATACTACCAAAAGCAATCTCCAAATTCGACGCAATCTCTATCAAAATTCCAATGGCATTTTGCACAGAGCTAGAACAAATAATTCAGAAATTTGTAGGGAAATATAGAAGACCCTGAATCACCAAAGCAGTTTGGAGAAAGAAGTATCACACTCTCAGATTTCAAATTATATTACAAAGTTATAGTAATCAAAAAAATTATGGTACTGGTATAAAAACAGAAACGTAGGCTAATGAAAAAAATAGAAAGCCCAGAAATGAGCCTAACATTGACAAATTAATATATGTCAATTAATTTAAAACAAAGGGGCAAAAATATACAATGGGGAAGGGACAGTCTCTTCAATAAATGGTGTTGGGAAAATTAGACAGCAATAATCAAGAGAATGAAACTGAACCACTATTTTACACCATACACAAATATTAACTCGAATGGATTACAGACCTGAATGTAGGACCTGAAACCATAAAAATTCTAGAAGTAAACAGGCAGTAAGTTCCTTGACATCAATCTTGGTGACTTTTTGTATCTAACTGCAAAGACAAAGGGAAGGGCAACAAAAGCAAAAATAAACAAATGGGACTGCATCATACTGAAAAGTTCTGCACAGCAAAGGAAATCATCAACAAAACAAAGGCAACCTCCTGAATGGGAGAATACATTTGCAAACCATCTCTAACAAGATGTTAATAACCAAAATATATTTTTAAAATGCATATGACTCAATAGCAAAGAAAAATCAGATTAATAAAATGAGCAGAAAATCTGAACAGACATTTTTCCAAAGAAGACATACAGATATGGCCAACAGGCACCTGATTAGATGCTCAACATCACTGACCATCAGGGAAATGAAAATCAAAACTACAAAGAGGTGTCACCTCACACTTGTCAGAATTGTTATTATCAAAAAGACAAGAAATAAGTGTTGGCAAGAATGTGGAGAAATGAAAAGTCTCACACAATGTTGGTGGGAATGTAAAAGTGGTGTAGCCACTATGGAAAACAATATGAAAGTTTTTTGAAATGTTAAAAATATAACTACCACGTGATCTAGCAATTCTACTTCTGAGTATCTATGTAAAGAAAATGAAAACACTCATTTGTGCAGATACATGCACACTTGATTTCTGGTCAAAATGGCAGCAAACATAAACACAGTACTCACCTCCTCCTACAAGCACATCAAAATTACAACTAAACTACAGAAAAACCATCATTCTGTACTACCTGAAATATGGCTGAATGGAAGTCCTACAACTAGGGAATTGAGGAAGCCACACTGAGACTGGTAGGAGGGGCGGAGACATGGACAGGGCTGTGCCCACATCCAGTTGTGGGAGATAAAAATTGGGAGGGAGGTCTCAGCTGCGGAGGTCCCACAGAGGACAGCAAGGGGGTTTTAGCCCCAAACCAGGTCCCCCAGGGTTCCAGTGACAGGAAGAGAAGTCTCCAAAATTTCTGTATGTAAAAACAGTGAGGACTGAGGAGGGCTTCTGGAGTCCCAGGCAGTTCCTCCAAAGGGCCTGCACAAAAACTTACTCAGACTCACTTGCTCTGAGCTCCAGCAATGGGGCAGCAGCTTGAAAGGCAGCAGACATACAGCAAGGATCTGAAAGTGTCTGGCATTAGGCTGAGAGCTGGGGGTCATCTTTCTCCCAAACAGAAGAGCTGGCAGAGGCCACTGAACCTTTGGTATGCCCTCCCCCCACAGAGCCCTCAGCTGAGGGTATCTGAGATTCCATCAACCTGGCTCACCCTGTTCACCTGCCCTGGTAATTCCCTAAGGCCTCACACCACCCAATTTTGTAGCCCAATCAAACTGTTTCCACTGGCTTTTCCATATAAATGGTCTGCCTTTGCTTATGCTTCAGATTTTCTCAAAGTCTATCAAACAAGGAGCATCTGGCCTCGGCTTGCCCTGTACACCTTGCTAAGTGGCTGCAGGCCTGGCACTGCCAGCAGCTGGCCTTGGTTCCCATCCTGACCTCCCCTGGGCACCTCCAAGCCCAGCACAAGTGGCAGCTATTTGCAGACTGCTTTGTAGCTCATGTAGGCCCACCCCTTTGGGTGGGCCTCAGCAGAACATAGGCAGCAGCTGATCCTGGCCTGCACCTCCTGGGAGCCCCAAGAGCCATCACATCTAGAGCTTCAGTCCAAGTCAAAGCATCAATACCCAACAATTTCTACAACTGACACACTGAAGGGGCTCAGGGGCCACCAGAGCCCAGCTAAAGTAAGTCTTGTTCTGTTGGGTGGTCCCCTGCACAGCTGTTTCTCTCCAGTGGTGAGTGGTCTGCAGACACAGACAGTCTTTGCAGCTGATTTTGCTGGGGGTAAATCCCTCCCATTGATATGCCAACAGAAACCAAGGCTCAACTACAAGAGGAGACTGTACACAGGCCACAAGACAAATGCACCTTGAGTGCCCAGCTTGGGTGATAGGGGAGGTTGTGCCACTGGACCCTACAGGACACCTACTACATTAGGCCACTCTACCAAGACACAGAGTCACAGCAGCTCTACCTAATACATAGAAACAAACACAGGGAGGCTGCCAAATTGAGCAGACCAAGACACATGGTCCAAATGAAAGGACAGAACAAAACTCCAAAAAAGAACTAAACATAGTAGAGACAAAAAATCTATTAGATGCAGATTTCCAAACACTGGTTATAAGATCATCAGTGAACTTAGTGAGAACCTCAACAGCATAAGAAAGGACCAGTCAGAAATTAAAGACACACTAACTGAAATGAAGAATAATTTACAGGGAATCAACAGTAGAGTAGAGTAGATGAAGCCAAGAATTAAATCAGTAATTTGGAATATAAGGAAGCAAATAACACCTAATCAGACAAGCAAAAAGAAAAAAGAATCTAAAAATAGGAGGATAGCATAAGGAACCTCTGGGACAACTTCAAGCACACCAACATTCACATCATAGAGGTGCCAGAAGAAGAAGAAACAAAGAAACTGAAAACCTATTTGAAACAATAATGAGAGAAAACTTCCTTCACTTGGTGAAGGAAATAGACATACAAGTACAGGAAGTACAGAGTGTCCCAAATAAGGTGAACCTAAAGAGGCCCACTCCAAGACAAATCATAATTAAAATTGGAGACAAAGAGAGAATCTTAAAAATAGCAAGAAAAAAGCAATTAGATAGCTACAAGGGAGCTACTATAAGACCATCAGCTGATTTCTTAATGGAAACTTTACAGGCCAGAAGGGACTGGCACAAAGTATTCAAAGTGATGAGAACCAAGGGCCTATAGCCAAGATTACTCCAGCAGCAAAGTTATCATTTAGAATTGAAGGACAGCTAAAGAGCTTCCCAGGCAAGAAAAAGTTAAAGGAGTTTATCACCACCACACCAGTATTATATGAAATGTTAAAGAGTCTTCTTTAAAAAGAAAAGGAAGAAAAAAAGATTTAAAATGTAAATAATGACAATA
Organism: Carollia perspicillata; assembly: GCA_004027735.1. Lineage (NCBI taxonomy): Eukaryota > Metazoa > Chordata > Mammalia > Chiroptera > Phyllostomidae > Carollia > Carollia perspicillata. The sequence continues at coordinate 12,701 of PVKM010027028.1, read as the reverse complement.
AATACATATCTATCAACAACTGAATCTAAAATACAAAATAGAAGAACACAGAGAACAGAAACAGACTCACAGATATGGAAAACATTTTGATGATTGCCAGATAGAGGGGGGTGGGGCGGGGAGGATTAGAGGGGTTGGGTGAAAAGGGTGAAGGGATTAAGATTTACAAATTGGTTGTTAAAGAACAGTCTGGGGATATAAAGTACAGCATTGGGAATATAGTCAATAATATTCTAATAACTATGCATGGTGTCAGATGGGTATGAGATTTATCGGGACAATCACAGTAGATTATGTAATGTATGATCACTATGGTGCACACCTGAAACGAATAATAATGCATGTCAACTGTAATTGAAAAATAAAAATTTTAAATGGAAAATAAATAATGAAAAACAGTATAATTCCATCATACAGAAATGACATAATTGATGATTATTTCTCTACTGTTTAGCTTCTAAGACATTACCAGGATGAACCATGGACCCTTGAAAACACCAGCGATGCCCAGTAAGATGATTGACAGTTGCAAGGAAAGTCCACAAGGAACTTGATGCCCAGTGAGAAAACTGCAGGCATCACTCCCATCATAAGACTAAATGGGCAAACAAAAAATAAGAATTAATTCAATGCATTGGCTAGAAACCCAGCACCCTCAGAGACCAAACCCAAGGACAAGAGTAGTCCTAGGGTTTTCTACCCCATTGCAGGAATTCAGCTGCCTTCCCTCCTTGGGTCAGAAGTGGACTGTGAGGTGCAAACAAAATGACCCTGTCTGGTGAGCCCTCTCCAGCTACACTAGAATCGGCGCTGTGCGTCTGTCCCCAGGCTGACTCCAGGCTTCAGTCCCTGAGGCACTGACCAAACCAGCCTCTTTCTCCTTCCCTGGAGAATCTGGGACGAGGTCAGAAACACACACACACACACACACACACACACACACAGCATTTCCACTTTTTTGCTGGGTGAAATGTTATAAAATATATTGAAACAATTCATGAAAAGATATATGTACCCTCGTGTTCACTGCAGCATTATTTACAATAGCCAAGATATAGAAACAACCTGTTTCCATCAGTGGGTAAATGGATAAAGAACATGTGATGTGTGTGTCACAGTGATAAAGAGAATGAAATCTTGCCGTTTGCAACAACATGGATGAACCTAGAGAGTATTATTCTAAGTGAAATAAGTCAGGCAGAGAAAAACAAATACCAATAATTTCACTTATACATGGAATCTAAAAAACAAACAAAAATGAATCCAGACTCAGATGCAGAGAATAGACTGGCGGTTGTGGGGGTGTGGACAGCAAATGGGTGAAAGGAACCAAGAGGTACAAACTTACGATACAAAGTAAGTCATGGAGATATAATGCACAGCACAGTGAGTATGGTCAACTTCAGTGTATTAACTTTGTACAGTGACAGATGGTAATTAGGCATTGTGGTGATAATTTCACAAGGTAGTCAAATGTCAAATCCCCATGCTGTACACTTGAAACTAATAATATTGTAAGTCAATTATACTCCAATTAAAAATAAAATCCCTGACTGGTGTGCGTAGGTTGGTTGGGTGACGTCACGTGGGGTGAGGGGTCTCTAGTTGATTCCCAGTCTGGGTACACGCCTGGGATGTGCGTTCAGTCCCTGGCTGGGGTGCGTGCAGGAGGCAGCCAATCGATGTTGCTCTCTTACATGGATGTTTCTCACCCTATCTTCCTCTCACCCTTCCCCCTCTCTAAAAATAAATAAAATCTGCACATAATTTTTAAAAACCCATATGGGTTGGAGCCAGTTAGACTAGTGGTTTAAGTCCAGATTGGGTTTACAACAAGGCCTCTGCAGTCACCAAGAATCTTGAGGCCATGTTCCCTACCTCCTTCGTGACTCAACAACCCCACAGGCAAAACAGGGATACAAATACCTCCCTAATTGAACTAATGTGAAAATTTAAAAATGTAACATGTGTAAAGCACTTAGAAAACAGTAAGCATTCAGTAAACCTCAGCTGTCGTTACTAGGAGCTAGCCAGTTGAATGCCTCTGGGCCCAAGTCCTTGTTCTTAAAAACATAATACCCTGTGTTCGAAGCACTGCTACATAGTCGTAGAAGCAAACAAAAGGAAAAACAGTTTCAAAAATTGCCAGGGTTATAGCAATCGTGGTGAAAAACTAAATTCTTCTTCATTTCAAAGAAGCAAGAGCTCTTTTTCTTTCATATAGACTGATATTGGTTAACTCCCTGGGCATCCGAGAACTTCATAAAGCAATTTTGTTTCATAAAATTAGCCACTCTCAGTTTATAATAAGCAATTAAAGGAATTTCCTCCAGAAATCTAGGACATTAATCAGCTGGGTACATACCAGTAGATGAATGTACGACCATTAACGATGTCTAAACAATTTAGTTAACCATTAGCAAAGATTGCACAGTGACCAACTAGTTCAGATGAAAGATGTCAACGGTTCATTTTGAAACACTGTTTGCGATGTTTATCCTTGCTTCTTTTTAATATTCCTAATTATTTTTTTAAAATATAGCAGACTCAGGACAATTTTTTGATGAAGCCTTCTTTTCTGCAAGTTCCTATCAGGATATGAGAAGAAACAAAACACTAATGCTTACTTGGGACAAAGGCTACTTGAAGGCTTCCCAAAGCAAAATTAGAGAATACAAATATATGTATGAAAAATGGATGAATTTTAAGGTCAGTTTCATATAATAAACCCTCCAAAGCACTCCTAACCCATTCTCAAAGCTGGTCACAGATTATTCAAGAACAGGATAATTACTTTGTGGATTAGTCCAATTCTCTGCTCCCTTTCCTCCCGGCTCTTCACAGGGATCCCTACCTCTTTCACTGTTGATAACGTTACTGACTGTGAACTGCCTCTAACAAACAAACAATGAAAAGAGGTCATGGGAAGGCACAGTCATATTAAATTAATCCACCTTTCTTTCTTTCAGACAGTTCTGGTGGCCGAGGATAGGGCAGGGAGTAACTAAGAGCTAAAAATGAAGGCTGGAAATTATTTGAGTCAGTATGTATATAATAAATAATGAGAAATAATTTTAAAAACCACAGCATACAAGTTGTATACAACTGTTAAAGAAGTCTACAATGTTAGTCATTTTTAGGTAAGTGACGTAACCGGAATGCCAAATTCATAAAGGAACCAGGTAGCAGTGGTAGCATTGCGTATTTTTGGTCGGAGAGGTATGTACTGATCTTCCAACTAAACTCCTACAGCAAAACACCACAAAGATAGTCAAGCGTACGGAGCCCAGCCAGAGGGGAGGAGAGCAGTAGGGAGAACCAGCCTGAAGGGAAGTGAGTCACAAAGAGCATTTCACGTTCTCCCGTGAGATGAGAAGGAGCCTACAAATGTGGGGAGTTGAGTTATGATGAAGGTGGCCCTGCAGGGCGTTTGGGACAAAAACAGTATTTTCAACAAACGTCTGGTTTGATTTTTATGTCCATCTTGGAAAAATCCTTTATTTCAGAGCATACATAAAAGGCAATGTGAGTGGACTGTATATTTACATATGAAAAATAAAACAATAAGGTGGAGATGGCTGGGGTGGGGGGAGTGCAGGGGGAAATAAAGACAACTGTACTTGAACAACAATAAAAAATGTAAAAGATAAAAACAAAAAATAATAATAAAGAAAGTTTTCAGAAAACATAGGAGAATAGCTCATGATGTGGGAGTAGAAAAAAAATTGCTTAAATAGCACACCAGTGACATTAATCACAAAGAAAAAGACTGATGAATTTGAGCACATTAATATTAATATCTTCTCTTCATCAAAAGGCAGCATTATGAGAGCAAAAAGGCAAACCAGAGAGGGCAGAGATGTTTGTAACACACTCAACTACCAAAGGGTTCACTTCCAAAGTACACAAAGAACCCTTAGAAGTCAAAAACTAAAATTCAATAAAAATGGGCAAGAACTCTGAATAAGTTCTTCAAAAAGAGGGTCATAATATGTCCACTAAATATAAGAAAAGCCTGTCAACTTCATTAGCCATTAAAGGGAAATGCAAATTAAATCAATGATGAGATATTACTGCACACCCACCAGAATTGCTAAGATGTACAAGTCTAATAAAGCCAAATGCTGACAAGGATGTAGAGCAATAAGAAACTTCGTGCACTTTTAGTGCTATTAACAAGGCACAACTAGCCTCCAAGTCTGTTTGGTAATGCCTATTAAAAGCTGAATAGATGAAAACGTAATAACCCAGCAATTTTGCTCATAGGGCAGGCATGTTTGTGTGGATGTGTATATATCCTAACAAAACTGTATACACATATCCATCAAAAGATTTGTATTAAAATGTTAATAACATCATTATTCGTAATACCAAAAGCTAGAAACAACCCATGTCCATTAATAGTATTCACATAACTTAATTTTATATGGTGACTAAAATAAATGTGATAACATCTTTAAGCCTCTCAAACATGGGGTTGTATGTGTGTGGTAGGATGGGGTGGGGGGCAGGGGAGACAAACTCAAAAGAATACAATGATGTTCCGTTTATATATATTTCAACATCTGGTATAAACTAATGTAAGGGGCCCTAGCCAGGTGGCTCAGTTAGTTGGAGCCTCGACCCTTATGCCAAAAGAGGTTGCTAGTTCGATCCCCGGTCAGGGCACAGACCCAGGCTGGGGGTTTGATCCCCGGTGGGGGAGTGTACAGGAGGCAACAGATCAATGTCTCTCTCTCTCTCTCAAATCAGTAAAAACTTATCCTTGGGTAAGGATTAAAAATAACCATTTAAAAAAAACTAATCTAAGAGAAGGCGTGAAGGTGGTTTCCCAAAGTGCTGGCAATGACACAGTGCAGCCTATGAGAGAATCTGTAATAGTCACTGAGCTTTGAACTTACACTTTGTGTACTTTTCCGCCTGTACACTATACTTTAAAGAAAACGTATTTAAAATATCAAAGAAAATGCTTCCTTTGCTCGTCCCCAGTTGCTCTGCTTCTGTAACTTTTTCGTAAGGAAATAATGACCGATAAGAAAAACTTTAGACACAGTATGCTATGCAGTATTATTTATAGTGGAAAAACAATGTTCAAAAATAAGGAAATGTAAATCATGGCATATCCAATTAGTGAAATATCACACAGCAATAAAAGCCTCTTGAAAATTCAATATTCTGTGCAAACAAACCATAAAAGAAAAAGACTGAAAATAGGCCTGCTAGAAATATGCAAACTCTCTATAGTATTTAAGTAGTTAGGTTTTATGTGCCTTTTTAAAAATTATTTTGTATACTTACAGTATGAAAGATAAGGGATTTTGTGTTTTGTTTTGTTTTTAGACAGCAGAATGCTTTGATCTTTTTTTACTACTTCTAGGAGGGTTAAGTGAGACACCTCCCCTCTGCTTGACTAAATAGAGAACAGAACAGCCCCTTAAACAGCAGACGCGAGACCACTCTGGCAACTATTAATTGACCTATCTGTACATACTTTGGCCTCTAAAATCTTCATCTTGTAGGAAAGATCAATTTGTTCTATAAAAAGTAGATAAATGTGATATATACTGATGACCTAGCCCAAGAGTTCTACGGAATATAATCTTAAATTTCTCTGGCTTTTGCACCAGCGACTAAAGAGAATGCTCCCACACATTTTTTAGCTGATGGTTCTGGAACCAACCAGAGGTAAACAACAGCACTCTCTCATTGAAAGCACACTGGCATTTGGGTCAAAATTATAGGAAAAGAATATTAAGTAAACACAAGGTTCTATGGTGTGCTTTGTGGAGTGATAAAGAATATGAAGCCAATTCCTGCCCTCCAGCAGCACAGAATCTTATTTACCAGACAACACATTACATGATAACGACAAGTTTTAAAATGTCAAGCAATTAAATATTTATATTAATTAGCACCATCCCTATTTTTTTAGGCTCTAACCCTATCATAGGGGCTTGAAGCCTGGAAACTCCTTGGCCAGCAACCTTCCAAGTTCAGATTCTTTCCGTGAGAGACAATCAGATACAATTGGAGGTGGCGGAATCCATTTGCCTTTGGCGCATTGATATTAGCGGCAGATCTGCGCAGAGCGTTGCACCACAGGCTCCGCAGTGCACCCCGCGGGGAGCCAAACTCTCCTCCGGGGACTGAACGGGCAGTCTCGGGCAGACTGGCACACACGCGGGCTGCGGCAGGCACATTCCTGTAGTCCCTGAGCTGCGTTTGCCCCTCCGGGACTTCTAATAATTTAAACCCAGTTCCCTGTATTAAAGTGTTCTCTACTTGAAATACATAAATAAGTTCAGTTTCCTTGGTTCAGCCATGATTAAGAATCACAAAGCAGCAGAATCTAATCTTCTGATCAATTTTGAAAGCAGGCGAAATTTTACTATTCAAAACATAGTTTTCTAACTCTACCACTAACTCCTTTTAGCTGTTTTTAACCATTATTGTAAGTCTCCTCTCTGTTAATTGTCAAGAAAATGGAACACGGTACAGTAGAAAAATTAAAGTGTTCATCTAAACATGTGACAGAGATTCATTCTTGGATTACTAATGTGTGATCCTTCAGACCAGAAGTGACTACCGCATGCTGCTCCTTGAATTGAAGACAATTATATAATCACTGAAGGATTAGCCTGATTTTAAATTAAGCTCATCAAAATCATCATTATGTGTGTATATGTGAGCATATATATGTATACACTCATGTGTTAGATACCTTTACATTTTTACCCCCTTACCTAGATAATTATATTCCTATATACATAAAAACCTAACTATGATTCGTGATCATTCAGATTGCAAAGCCACGTAAAACTAAGGAACAACGCAGAAATGAACACAGTGCTCACCATTCACATGCAGGACTGCCGCAGTGGGGGAGGAAATCAATGCCATCCCCTACCTTGTTCAAAAGGCATAATATGGAGGTCACACTTATGGTCCCGAGTAAAATGCAGTAAGCATCCTTCACCCACCTCTTCCACTAAATAAAACTAAAAAGCCTAGAAAAATGATAGAAAGCAGCTATGAATTTGAAAACTCTGGCAAGTAAATAGCAGGCAAATCACAGAAGACCACTAGAATCTGAAGTGGCCGAGGATTTACACAATTTATGGTCCAGAAGTATCCTCTGGCCTGAACTTAATATAGCTAGAAACCTAGAAGTGAGCGCTGAGATGAAGGAGAAATCTCTAGAAGCCCTCTAATCCTGGCCCATGGAACAAAAACTAATATTACAAATATTCATGAGAATGTGGAAACTCCCTAATTTTGTTTTTTCTTTCTTCCTTTTTTTTTTTGCTGGTTTTCCCAGGCCCTTGCCCCCAAGCCATTCCAGTAGTGAGGTCAGCAAGAGTAGAACTCTGAGGGAAGGAACTCTTTCCATCCATTTGCTGGACCTGTGATTAAAAGAGGCTGAGGCCAGCCCCTGTGGCTTCTTTTACTTTCTTTGTCCTCCTGCTGCCTGGGCCCAGAGAAGTACACAGCGGAGACTAAAGAATCTAAGGAACTTAAATGTACCAGGGAGAGTGCAGAGACAGAGATGCTCAGAAACTGACCCTGTAACACTGCTCATGATTTCCAGGGATCATCACCAAGCTACAAATGTGTGGATCAGATTGTAATTAGCATACCAAAGATTTTGAGAACTGAACTAATAGATGACTGCACAAATCACTGATTGGTCCTGTGTGACGCACACCCAGAACAGAGCCAGACTACTACAATGACTTTGAAAAGTAAATTGATATTGAAAGAATAGCCTCCGGGGAAGGAAGGCTGGAACTTGCAGCCTGAAACAAACCAGTTCAATTTCCTGCTTTAAAAAGAAATTTTTTTTCCATAGGATTTAAACACAACTGAAGTCTCATAATCTAATCCTCAAAATATCCAGACTAGATTCCAGAATTACTCAATATACCAAGAACCATGAGAATTTCAATTCGCATAGAAAAAGACAGTCAACAGACATCAATGTCGACACGATACAGATGTTGAAATTACATTACAAAAACTTTAAGGCAGCTCATACATAAAAGTTTAAATGGCTAATCATGAACATTCTTGAAATAAATGTTAAAATAAAAGTCCCAGCAAAGAAACAGAAAATAAAGTAGGAACAAATGGAAATCCTAGAACTGGAAATGACAATCTTCAAAATTAAAAATTAACTGGATGAACTCGAAAGCAAAATGGAGATGGCAGATGAAAAAAGTCAGTGGAACAGAAGATAAATCAACAGAAATTATCTAATCTGAACAACAGGGAGGAAAAAAGTTTGACAAGTAAGTGAATGGAACTTCAGAGACATGCGATTCAGTAACAGAAGGTCAAACATTCATGTCATCAGAGGACCTGAAGAATATTAGGGGAAAAAATGTATGCTGAGAATATAGTTGAAGAAACAAGAGTGGAAAATTTGCCCATTCTGGTAAAAGACATAAACCTACAGATGCAAGAATGTGAGCAAATCTCAAACAGAGTAAACCCCAAAATTCATGCTAAAACAAACTATTAAAGACTAAAGACATGAAATTTGGGGTGTTGAAAAAGTTCTGGAATAAGGAAGTGGCTGTGCAACACTGTCGCCGTAACTAACGCCTCAGAACCATGCACTTAAAATGGCAAATTTATGTTATGTGTGTTTTCTCACGATTTTTTTAAAATACAAAACAGAAAAAAAACCCCTTCAAAGTGCCAGAATAAAATGATAGGTTACAATAGGGAAAAAACAACGAGAATAATTGTAGCTATCTCACACAACTCATCAAAGCTAGAAAGATGGAAGTAACACAAAAGTTTTTAAGTAAAACAACTATAATCTCAGATTTTTATATCCCGTAAAAACATCTATCGGTAATAAAAGTGAAATCAAAATACTCTCACATGAAGGGAAAGTTTAAAAATTCATAGTAGACCTGGTCTAAAAGAATTACTAAAGGTAATTTCCTTCAAAATGAAAATTATCCTAGAACAAAGCAAATAACAAGAGCAAAGGAAAATCAACAGAAATGGTAAATATCTGAATAAATATAACAGACTATTCTCCTCTTGAGCAGTTTAAATACACATGATTGAAAGTCAAATGTGCCTGATGGGACTTTCAGTGCATGTGGATGTTACACATAAGACAACAAGGGCATCGAGGAGGAGGTGTAAAGGGACCTACAGAGTAAGGGCTCTACATTCCAGTGAAGTGATAAGTAGGTGTTAAAAAATTAAATGCATATTTTTGTAATCCATGGAGCAACCACTAAAAAAAGCTGCACAAAAATTATATGGTCAAAATTACAACTAAATAACATGAGCACTAAAAATGTTCAAATAAACACATCACAGTAAAGTAAAAAAAAAGGAAAAAAACAGAGAACAAACAAAAGAGAAATAATGGAATGCTAAACTTAAATACAAATATATCAATATTATACTAAATGTACAGGGTCTAACCACAATTAAAAATCAGAGATTGTCAGATTGGATCTTAAAAATGGCTTAACTATATTCTATCTATGAGAGATTCACTTCAAATACATTTAAACAGGTTGGGTAAAAGTAAAGGGATAAAAATATATAATGGAAACCAAAAAGCTAGAAAAGCAAACAAAACCAATTAAATAATAGGCAAAAAAACATGAAGAGACATTTCACTAAAGAGGATATACAACTAGCAAATAAGTATACACAAAGATTTTCACTATCATTTAGCCACCGGGGATATTCAAATTAAAACCACAATGAGATATGAACACACGCTTATCACAATGGTTAAGGTAAAAGTGACAACATCAATCCTGACTGGTGTGGCTCAGTGAGTGGGACACTGTGCCACAAACCAAAAGGTCGCAGGTTCAATTCCCCAGTCAGGGCACATGCCTGGGTTGTGGGCCACATCCTGGTTGTGGGCATGCAAGAGGCAACCAATAGATGTGCCTCTAGAAAAGTGATGTTTCTCTCACTCTCCTTCTCCCTCCCTTCCCTGCTCTCTAAAAATAAATAAAATCTTTAAAAAATGTATATAGGGACAACATCAAATTCTGGAAAGAATACAGAGAAAATGGATCATTTGTATGTTACTGGTAGGAACATAAAATGATAGAGCCACCACGGAAAATGCTAAACAACGCAGAGTTGCTTATAGAGTTAAACACTGGAATACTACTCAGCAATAAAACTAAACAAACTTGATATAAACAGCGAGCCGAATGAATCTCCAGGGAATTATGCTGAGTGAGGGGGGGTGGGAGGAGCCAATTCCAAAAAGTTATATGTTATATGACTCCATTTATGTAACATCCCTGAAGTGGGGATTTTAGAAATGGAAAAGAGATTAGTGGTTCCGAGGGGCTGGGACTTGGGGAAGGGAAAGAAGTGTGGTTATAAACAGGCAACATGAAGGATGCTGGTTTGTATCTCCCTTGTAGTGGTAAACACATGAACCTATACATGTCATAAAATTACATGTAACTAAATATACACACATATGAAACTTAAGAAATCTAAGTAAGAGCAGTGATTTGTATCAATGTCAATTTCCTGGTTGTGATAATGTATTATAGTCTGTAAAATGTTACCATCAAGAGAAATTAGGTAAAGAGTTTACTCCTACAACTGCATGTGATCTGCAATTATCTTAAAAAGCTTTTTTAAAAAAAGAAAAATGGAGTGAATAATTATATCAATATTAGACAAAGTAGATTTCAGAACAAAGAAAATTACCCAAGGTAAAGATGAAATACCACAGAATAATAAAATAACTGATTCCCCAAGAAGGCGACAATCCTACATGTATACGCAAAAGCAAAGTTGACAAATAAAAAAGTAATAGATAAACCTGTAATTACAGTTGGAGACATCGATACTTATCCCTGTTGAGCTAGAAAATCAAGGATGGCAAAGAATGAATAACATGCCAAGCACCTGGATTTAGCTGACACTCCTTCCAACACCAGCAAAACACACATTCTTTGAGAGTAAATTAAATATCCAACAAGAGAGACCATAACCCAGGCCATAAAAAAGCTCAATTAATTTTAAAAGATTGCAATCATACTATGTGTATTCTCAGATTATGATGCAATTAAACTAGAAATCGATAATAAGAATTATCTCCAAATATTTGGAAATTAAAATTCAATATATATACTCTTAAGCTAGTTCATTTATATGAGTTTTTATAATATTTAAATTTTTAAAAATTATCTCTAATCAAGTGTACTGTACATTAAAATTCAGGAGAGAGTGCTGGCTGGTTTGAAAGCCGGGGATACCATCTAGGATCTAGGGCAGAGTTGCCTGCCTGTTACCACACCCTAACCCGCCCTGGGGGTGTGACTCAAGGAGGAAGACCAGGTGGTGAGTGGCTGCAAGGGGTCATACAGCCTGAGTGTGGGTGAGGGTCTGCACTCCTGCCTGTCTGTCTCTGTTTGGGGGTGTGAGTTCAAAAGATGTGTGCTGTTTGTTCCTCCTCATCCTCTTCCGAGACTATTTTTTAAAAGCTTGACTGTGGGACATAAATTTGTATGAAATTAACCCTCTGACTTCCCACCTCCCCCCAAAATAAAAGGGGAGATACATGTTCGCCCACTAGAGAAGCCCCGGGGGAGAGTGGAGCCAGCCTGCTGAGCAGGGCAGTACAGCCAGGTCTGGGGCTGGACCAGGACTCACACGAGGGCACCCACTTTTTATGCACACACACAGTGCCCCATTCCTGAGGAGAGCAGCAGGGAGTCCCTGTCAGGTGCCCAAGTCAGGGGCTCACCATAGCTCTTTGGCTGAGGGCCCTATTTGGCCAAACCTGCCGCTACTGTTGATGCCAGCCTCCTAGGACACTGCCGCCCTGGAGCCCACCCATGCCCAGCATTCCTTTCATTTGATAGCCCTCAAAGCGTCACCTCTCCAGCTGCCCCTGGCAGGATCATGGGGGCTTCCTATACTCTGGTTTTCTGGCTTCCTCATCTTGGCCCATTCAAGGTGCCCCTTCACCATTTTCCAGGAGGGGCTGCCTTCCACTGTTCAACAGAGACACCCTGCTGCTCTTGCTTGTAGACACCCTGACCTGGAAAGGTAACTGTCCCAATCACATTGCCCTCCCTCCCGAGAACAGACTATTTCTGTACACATCCTTGCAGAGGGCCAGAGCAAGCGCAAGCCATGGAGTAGGGGCAGGAGTCCACGGCTCCCCTGGACCAGGGGTTAGCCGTACCATTCATTCCACCTCCACTCACTGATGTGAGTGCTGAGCGATGCCTAGAGCCCTCCCTCCCCTGCTACTGGGGTGGTACAGGCTACCCTCTCGGGCCCAGTAGCCTCTGCTCGAACAGCAGCTGTCTGTGGCCAGGACCACCAGTGTTGGCCCTACCAAGTAAGGCAGGTGCCATCCTTAGGGGCCTGAGTCCACTGTGGGAGGCAGAGGGGTCCGACTTGGGAAGAGCCTGTCTGTGTGCATGGAGTTTGGTGTGTGTGGATGTATGTGCACATGCATGCCTTTTATTCTTTTCTTTTCTTTTTTTGGGGGGGTCATGGGGACAGTTGAATTCGGGACATTTTTCTGCAAGAAACGGACTTCTCTCCCTCTGTAAGGACTGGCTGTAATCAGAAGCCCATCAAAGGCACTTTCAACCTGGAAAGAACCTATGCAAGACAGCTGGTATGGCCTGAGGGTGGCCAAGGTGGGAGATGCGCATGAGAATAAACGGCTC